>JAMXBB010000006.1:31413939-31536803 GCA_024138015.1 Lumnitzera littorea | reverse complement strand
CCCCCCCCCCCCCCCCCCCGCTTCCCTTTTTTTAGAGGGTAAAGGGTTCTAATTTAAAAAAAAAAAAAGTATAGAAAATAGAAAATTTAGAAAACTATAAAATAAAATAAAATAATCACAAAAAATAAAAATAAAAAAGATAAAAGATTTAGAAAAAATCACAAAAAAAGTAGAAAACCTATAAAAGTACAAAAGTTAGAAAATTTAGAAAAGTATGAAAAAATAAAATAATAAAAATAAAAAACAGAAAATTTACAAAAATATCATAAAAAATGAAAATTTAGAAAAAAATAGTAAATTTAGAAAGAAAATAAATAAAATAAAATGAAATAGAAAATAGTGAAGAAAGGAAGAATTTTTAAAGCAAAGTAGACTTTTTAGGTAAATAAATTATTTAAAGTTGTGAATAATTTAATAGCACTTTATTTTATAGGTTTTTTAGGTCTTCTTGTAGAATAAGTGTTGTTTAATTGTAAAATAAAACAAGAAAAAAAACAATGGCCTAATGGTAAAGAGCATGTACTTGAAAAGAGGAGACTTCGATTCTAAACTCACTAAAGGCATAAATTGCCTTTTGTTTTCTCACAAAACACACATAAGCCACATGTCACAAAATCATTAGGCTACGACCTAACATGTGGTGTTTTTAGTTAGACCACAATTTGACATGGTGCCATATCATTCACATGGCACATGACATGTGGCGCCACATGTCATTGCCCCCTCCCCATGTCATCAGTTACGTGTCATTTCAAGACACGTGGCATGATACAATTAGATTACACAGCTGACGTGGCGTCACTTCAGCCCCTTTTTTTTCTCTTTGCCCCCATTTTCCTTTTCTTTCATTTTTCCCCAGTTAACTTGTAGTCATCCTCTCTGGTTAGCTCAGTTTCAAGCTTGATTTGAGCCCCTTTTCTATGCAACTTGACCAAATTGGTGAGAGGATTCAAAAGACTAAATAAGAGACTACAAATCTAAATCAAGGAATTGTCCAGATTCATTTGCCAAGGCAATTAAAAATCTAGCCAAAGTTTTGGAAAAGTTTTAAATGCTTGTTTTTTAATTTCCATGATTCAAACTATTATAATGATTTTGGATGCTTCTAATGCTAGTTTTTGGCAAAAATGAACATTAGGACACACATTCAACCAAAAATTTACACCTACTTGAGAATTAAGCTTTGATCAAACTCCATCTTAAATTCTTCGTATTTATGGTAAAATTGGCCCTTTCAAGTTTGTTTAAGCTTGTATATGTATATATTGCATCTCCTAGCTTCATTCCAACACACATAATCATCTAAATCCATCCCAAAAACATATTGCCACTCTCTTTCTCTCTCTATTCAGTCCGTCTCTCTCTCTCTAGCTTGAGCTTCGAATCAAAGCTCCTTGAGTCGATTAAGCTACCCATAAGACTCCCCACACATCAAGCTTTCATACTTGACCACCTACGAGGATTACCACAACCTCTATGACCTTTAACCACCACCAAAGCCCTAAAAACCTAACCCACGACCATGGTTACCTCACAAACCACCTCTAGCCACCATACTTGACACTATGCTACCACCTTAATTGAACTAGCAACCATAAGAAACATTAGGCCGACCACTTCCTTACCCTCGCGCACCACCATAAAGCTTTGCACTGGCACTTCCTCTCTCTACTCCTAACTACACCACCCTCTAACCACTACAAATGACCACCATTCGTTGTGGCACTTATCCTATACCCCCCAAACCTAATACGAAATGCACAAATATACTCTTACTCACACCAAATTTAGCTTATAATTGCCTGGAGCTCCTTCACCACACACTGCTGTGCTTTTCTAACTTAGGTTCAACCTGATCTAAACCAAAGACTTAGATCTGAATCACTCCGACTCGTATGCTCTTTTGATCCGACCCTAGCTTGTTTTTTTTTCATTTATCTTGTATCTTTTTTTTTTTTTTACTATTATTGTAATTTAGATATAATTGTAACCTATAAAAAAATGAATAAAAAAGTAAAGAAAAGGAAAAATCAAAAAGAAGAAAAAAAAAAGGAAAAGAAGGAAAAAGAGAAAAAATAGAGTAGCTTAAATTTTATTTTTTTATTTCTTTATTTATTTTCTCTATTAAAACTTTAAAAAATAAAAATATCAACATAATAAAGAATAAAAATTAGATAAAATGAAATAAAATAAAGAAGAATAAGAGAATAGTTTTGTGACTTAGAAAAATTTATTTTTTGAAAAAATAAAAATAAATCGACTCTTTTTCAAAATTAAAACTACTTTAGAATTTTCAAAAATAAAACCCCGATTATGGCCCTTAAAAAAATTTCTTTAATTAACATCAAAACGGGTAAAAACGTAAACCCTACATTTTTTTTTTCTACTAAAATCAGTTAACCCGCTAACATTTTTCAAGAAAAAACTACATCTGCCTCATCTCGAATAGCGGATATATAAATTCCTCTAAGGCAATGTAAAAAATGAAAAAATAAATTAATTTTGCCTTTCCTTTAAGTTTAAAAGTATTTAACTAAAAGTAGTTTATATGAATAAAGCTGTATTTTTAAAAAGGTGATTTTAGGAATTAAATCTAAATTTGGAAAGTTGTGGTACCTATAAGAGTTTAAATAATCTAACCCTCGAACTTGTTTCTTTGGTTTTTCAAAATCCTTTTCGCTAAAATCGGTTTTTACCATACAAACCAATGTTTAAATTAAAACCAAATTTACCTGTTTGGTTTTGACCTAAACTATTTCCCAACCCCAGTTGAGTGGTGACTCCTAAATGTTTTAAAAATATAAAAAGTTGATCTTTTTTAAGTCTTAGTCAAGGATTAGTATTAAATGGGTAAGGTTAAATAATGATCAGTTTAAAGAAGACTTACTTAAAAAACTGAGAAAAAATCAAGCTCGACAATCTTCTTTAAAGTTGTCAACTCAAGGGGTGATGCTCCAAGAAAGGCATTCTAATATTAAGGCTCAAATGATTTAGAGGTACTTAGTCATGGCTTCTTCCTTTGTCTTGTACTCCTCTCGAGCTTATTGCACAACTAACATGGAGTTTGAAAAGATCTCCATCTTTTCAATTCCAATGTCCTTAGTTACTTTAAAGCTTGTGATGACAGCTTCATATTCTATTTTCATTGTTGCTCACCAAGAATCAAAACTTTAGGATGTAACAAACTTCAACCCCATAAGGTCCTCAAAGGACCAATCCAGCTCCACTTCCTTCCAAAATGGAGGATCCATTGATGTAGAGAATATATGTAGATAAATCAATTTGATTAGGTGTTTATCCTCTCTTGTATACTCCATAATAAAGTCCACAAGGATTTGTTTCTTAATCGCTTGGCTTTATATTATATTTCATATGCACTAAGTTTAATGGTGTACTTTACCATCCTACATGAGGAATCAAGTCTCTACGAGATGCTACAAAGTAGTTGGTCAGTCAAAACAGTAGCCTAATGTGCTTAAAAGTAAGGCCGAGCCACTTTTCTAAAATGATAACTACTAAAGTGAACTTCTCCACCCTACTATAGTGAATCTTCACTCCCTATAGAATGCAACTAACGTGGTACATAGGTCAATGCTCCTTTCCCTTAACTCAAACCAAAATGGAAGAAAGAGCTTGTGTACTAATAGTTAGGTAAAAGAACAACTCTTTGCTAGTGTTATTGACTCTAAGTATTAACTTGGACATATAAGAGGGTCAAGGGTTAAGACGTATGGGTTTAATGGGAGGTTAAATCAAGGTCAATTGAAAGATAAAAATATAAGCCACGTTTTTAAATTTAAGAAATTACACTAAATTACCAGTTTAAGTAAATTAAAACTTATATATGCACTCGACTTAAAACATAAAATGGAATAAAAATCTATGAATCTATATGTGTACTGATAATTATTTTTCTATGAATACTTCTTTTCTCATATTTATGACTTATATGTAGATACTTTTTTAATCTCTAACAAGACCTTTGGCTTCTTTATAACGTGGAAAATGGTATGAGAAAAGCAAATGTTTTGTAAAACCTTTTGAATATGCTAGATTCACATGTACATTTTATTATATGAAATGTGAACACCAGTTAAAAAAAAAAAAAACTAGTGAGCTATAACATGTTTGAGTTACATTGAACACCTTCTTTTTCCTTATTTTGCTTCTCAAACCACCATAAGTCATGTATACAATAATCACATCAACCACCTTTTCTCTTCCTTTCTCCACTTTAATGCTCTCTACGTTGATGGAATGAGGAGGAGCCTAAAATGAAAACATCTTTGATGAAAGTTCATGTTTGCTTACAGCTCCAAATATAGCCAACATCAAAAAGCTCACTTTCGATTGGCAATGTCTACAAGTTATTCTTCTCTTTAGTCATCTCACTAATCAACAATCACCATCATGACCTTACTTGGAAAATGAGAAATATATGTACATACATCTCATGATGTGATTATGGAAAGTGTATGAATTATTACCAAGACGTAGGTATAGAGTCCTACATTAGTGATGAAGATCCATTCGTAGGGATATACTTATGTGAGATGTAGATGTGGATTCCCACATCGGTAAATGAAAGAAGACCTCTTAGTAAGGGATTGCTATAAATAAGTAATTGCAAGTGAGAGTTAATTTCATTAAATAGTGCCCATATGGTCTTGTTAGGGTTTGTTCCTTGGGCCTATTTTTAAGCTTTTAGCTAACTTAAGTTAAAGTTTTTGTCAACATATCGAAGGCCGTTAGAACCAGTTAGGCTATGTGGGTCGTGGTTGGATCATTTAGGCTGGTTGGTTTTACACCAGATAATTTAAATCTGGTCTAGAAAGTAGTTTCAACCTGTTCTAATAGCCAAATTTTAGTGAACTAGGTTGAACCAGATGGGCTACTTTGGGTTTGAAAACAATGCTCTCCACTAAGGATCAACTTGAAGAGAACTTATGGGGAAGCTAAGAATGCCTTAAATTCACTAAAGGCTTTCTGAAACTTCAATGTCCATTTAAACTTAATTGGGTTCTCCAATAGCTTGAAGAATTCTGCACACGTATATGCGCTTCGAGATATAAATTTGTTTAGTATAGCTATTTGTCTTATGAGTTACTGTACCTCCTTGATTGTTGTAGGAGCTTGTATTTTCAAGATGGTTGCAATCTTATTAGGGTTGGCCTTGAACCTACGTTAGGTCAACATGTACTTAAGAAACTTCTTCGAAGCTACCCTAAGTACACTTTTCTAAGGGTTAAGCTTCATTTGATATCTTCTAAGGTTATCAAATGTTTCTCACAAGTCTTGAATATGTTACTTGCTACTTACTCTAGACGATTGTGTCATTGACATAAACTTCAATATTTTGCTTGAGCTATGGTTTGAATATTGTGGTGACTAGGCTTCGACAAGTTGCCATTGCATTTTTTAAGCCAAAATGCATTACTTTAATAATATGTCTCAAAGGCAATATTGAAGGAGATATAAACTTTGTCTTCGAGACCATTACGTATTTGGTTGTAGTTTAAAAAGGCATCCATAAAACTAACATAGTGTGGCCCTATGTGGAGTCAACAAGCTGGTCAATCCTTGAGAAAAGGAAAACAGTCTTTGGGATACACCTTATTGAGGTCAGTGAAATCAATATACACCATCCATTTGCCATTCGATTTCATGACTAAGATGTTGTAGGCATCCAATTTTTGCCTTCTTTATTTTTATTTTTCTTTCTTTTCTTAATAGGCTTTAAATTAGGAAAAACACCAAAAATAGGAAATTAAAGAAAACCTAAAAATTAAAAAAATTAGAAAAAATAAGAATTTTAGAAAAATACAAAAAAATTCAAAAATAAGAAAAATCATAAAAAATAAGAAAAACAAAAATTTTGAAAATTGAAAAAAATAAAAGATTTTAGAAAATAATAATTTATTATGGTAGATTTTTAATTTTGAAATAAGTTTAGAAATTGGTTTGTTGAACTTAGGCTTAGATTTAAATTTAGCCCACGTTGATTAAGTCTATATGTACAATTAAATTGCATATATGGACAAGACACAAGTCAACAACCTAATAGATAAGCATATGGACATTGGCATTGGGATAAGCATGAGATCAAGGGTTCGAATCTTGGAGAAGGCATATACAAGTTTTTTATTTTTCTCATATTAAGGACTACCACGTATCAAGATCTTATTGTGCCACATGTCACGTTTTTCCCAATTTTCTCTAGATTCTCCTCCAATTTCTCGATGAAGAACACCCTATACCCTCCACTTTAGCTCTAATTTTCATACAAATTTCACATACTCACACCTAATATTTTGCTTTGATTTTATTTACCGCATGACCTACTTTGAATTAAACACAAGAACACATTCAAATTCAGTCAAAGGAGCATTCAAATCGAGCTCCAAAATTCAAAAAAAACTTAATTTACGGATATTTTCTTTTAACTCCAAATTTGATTTTTCCTTGTTCGATTGGTGTTTTCATGTATAAATAGGAGGCTTACAAGCATCCAAGGACACATACAAACTCACATGAGCTCTAGAATCACTCGAAACACCCTCTTTCTCTCATTCAGATCATTTTCTCTCTCTACCAAACTCTCTCTCTCTTCGAGTCTCTCCCTGTCATCGCTTTCAGCCAAAGCGGCTCACTACTACAACCAAAACCCCTACCACTCAAGCTTTAGAAACTAACCACCCTTGTTCACCGCTGTAGCCTTTAGCATCGCCACCAAACCACCTCTATAGAACCCTAACCACTACAATCCCCGATCACAGCTATAAGCAATTAAAGACAGTAGCCATCCATTACCGCGTCATACTCGTGATCAGCTGAAGGAGTCGTCTACCCCTCAATCACGCTTGTGACCCCCTCCAGGCTACTGCCACTTTCTTTACCAGCTGACTTTATCCGATTCACAACTAACTTGCTCGACCTGCTCTAGGTCCGACCTATGCGCCCAACTCATCCGAAGTCTTGTTTCTTTTTTTTTTCTTTATTTGATTATTTAGTTGTTGTTATTGTTTTTATTTATTTATTTATCGTGAATGTAAATGTAATAATAATAAAGAAAAAAGAAAAAGAAAAAAAAAAGAAAGATAAGGTAGTTATTTTATTGATTTATAGTATAATAGAAAAAAATAAATATAAATATAATAAATAAAATAATAATAAAAAAGTAAATAAGTTTAGGAATAAAAATTACTCTTAACACTTAGAAAAAGTCATTTTTTTATATATAAAACAAAAATGAACCCTTTCCAAATTAGGGTATTTTAGAATTTTCCAAAAATAAAATCTAATTTAGGACCCTTTAAGAAATTTTTTCAAATAAATCAAAATGAGTAAAAACGTAAACTTGATTGGTTTCTAAAATTAAAATCAATCAACCCACTATTTTTTTTTTTTTTGAAAAAGAACTATGTACATCTGATCTTGAATAGCGAATACGTAAGTACCTACAGGACAACGATAAAAATGAAAAAACCTAATTTTCCTTTTTCTTTAGTTTAGATTATTTTGTCTATCTAATTAAAGTAATCAATAACTAAGTTTTGTCTTTCAAAATTAAAAAGTGATTTTTAAGTTTAATTCTAATTTTTGGAAAGTCATTTTGTAAACCAATCAAGGGTTTAAAATTCCTACCCCCAAATCCAGATTCTCTAATTTCAAAAACCATTTTGTAAAATTGGTTTTAATCGTTAGACTAGTGGTTAAGTTATCACTGATCCACCCAATTGGCCATAACTTAATTATTTTTCCCAACTTCGGTCGAGTGGCAACTTTAAAATTGTTTTCAAAACAAAAAGGATCGGTTTTCTTTAAACCTTAGTTGATGATTGGTATTAAACGAGTAAGGTTTAGTATTGATCAGTTTAGAGAAGGCCTAATTTTATAAAAGAATCGAAAGGGCGAAAAAACTAGGCTCAACAACTTGGCAACTCCACTAGGAATTGTCAAGAGGGTTAGCCATTCGATTTTCCAAAATTAAGATTGATCTCTAAAATCACTTTGAATGCAATTTATTTATTCATTCTTTGTTTATATTATAATTGTATTAACATTTCTTTGCAGGTTTAGTTCTATTTCTTTAATTTAAAGGGAGTTTATTTTTTGTATCACAAATGCATGATAGATATGGTCGAACCCAAGTCATCTTAAGACCTTAGGACAGGGAGCCATTGTATAAGTTCCAAGCATAGTGGGGCAACTATCGTTCGGGGTTAATTAGGTTACCCCACTTAAACTTTGATGTGACTAAGGAACCATTTTTTCATAAATGCATGAGGTCACAAAGTTTGAAGACCTTTAGAACCCACCCTTTTGCATACATTTCATGGAACAATAAATAACTAACAAGGTGGCAATATTATAAAGAAAAAAATGACGAAACCCAGAGTTTCTTTCCCTATATTCTTTCTTAGAGTTTATGTACATAAGGAGTTGTCTTTGTAATTTCTTTTCATGTAAATAATCCTTTGTAATTTATGCTTTCCTTGTAATATTTTAAAAATAGCAAGCTCATCCAATGCCAAGGTCTTCGCCAAGGAAATTCACATCCACAAACCTAAAGCCCATTCTTAGCTAATGGTTTCAAACCTTCAACCCAAGAGAATAACAGTTCATTACTAACAAAATTAGACTCATACTCTCGCTAGCTAAAGTGGATGTTAACATCATGCTAGTAAGGGCCTTAGTTTATATAGACATTTAATTTTTGCCTCCCTTTTATTTTTCAAATTTAAGATATAGGGTCCTAAATTAGGAAAAGTTCAAAAAAATAGAAAATTAAAAAAAGCCCCAAAAAATGAAGAAATTTAGAAAAAATAGGAATTCTAGAAAAATATAAAAAAATAGGAAAATAGGAAAAAAATAAGAAATTTAGAAAAAATACAAAAAATTAAGAAATTTGAAAAGTCACAAAATAAAATAGGGTATTTAGAAAATAATAAATTTTTAGGTTGTTTAAATAGAATGTAATTTTAATTTCAATAATTTTGAATAAAAGGTTGTTGGGTTTAGGCTTAGATTTGAATCTAACTCAGGCTGACCTGGTCCATATGTACAATTAATTACATATATGAATAAGGAAAAACTAATAACTCAGTTGTATAAGTATCTGGACTTGATATTGCATATGACTTGGAGATCATGGGTTTAATCCATGGAAGGTACAAAATGTATCTTTTATTTTCTTTTCTCACTTTATGGCCATGTCATCGCCATGCTACGGGTTACGTCATCGCCACGTCATTTGCTAACTCACTTCTAAGTATGGTAGACATACTCCGATACATTCATACATACGTAGCTATGTATTTGGCACCACATATTGTCCAGGTTCGTCCAATCCAAAATTGGAAGAAAATCATATTACATTTAATTTTTTCCATCCTTAACATGATCATGACACCTATAAATAAGGGTCTATTCTTCATTTTCAAAACAAAAGAAAAAAACTTCGAAACACTTCAGAAAAAAAAAATCGAAGTTGCTTCTTTCTAGCACGGTTTCTCTCTCTCTAGGATAACATTCCCTACAGTGTTTTTATTAAAACCACCACCATCGAATTTTTCGAGCTGACTGAGCCGACTCCAAGCTGACTTAAGCCGAATTGCGTCGATTGAGCTGAAGTGAGCCAACTAAGCCAATCCAAGCCAAAGTGAGCCGACCTAAGCCAAATTGCGTCAATTGAGCTGAAGTGAGCCGACTAAGCCAATCCGAAGCCAATCTAAGCCTATCTGGTTTTTCTTTTCTTTTTTTTTATTTATTTATTCATTTGTTTATTTGTAAATGTTATAAATGAGAAAAGAAAAAAAAAGAAAAAAGAACGAAAAAGAAAAAAGAAAGAGAAGAAAAACAAGAAAAGAAAAAAAGTAGTCTAGTTATTTATTTTAATAGAAATAAATAGTATAAGTATAAAATAAATAAGATAATATAATAAAAATAAAAATAAATAAATAGGTTAGTAAACAAAAATCATTTTCATACTTAGAAAAATTAAGCTTTCTAAAAATAAGTGAAAATAAATAAATTTTTTTCCAAATTAAAACTATTTTAGAGTTTCTAAAAATAAAACATCAATTAGGATCCTTTAAAAGAATTTCCTTGAATAAATTAAATTGGGTAGAAACGTAAATGCGATCCTTTTTCAAAAATTAAAATCAAACCACCCACTAAAGTTTTTTATAAACGAACTATAGAAGTTTGATCATGAATAGCGGGTATATAGGCACCCGTATACGAGTACAAGGCGACTTAAAATATGGAAATTTTTATTTTTTCTATTTTTAGATATTTATGTAAATTAATCAATCTAGTCACATATATCATAATTAGATATTTTTAGAAATTAAAAAGGGTATATTTAAAAAGCAAAGTTAAAAAGTAGTACCTATTAGTGTTTAATAAATTAGCTCCCGGAACTAAATCTCTGGTTTTCAAAAAGCTGTTTTACAAATTGTTTTTTTTTTTAATCGATAGACCGGTAGCTAAGTTATAGCCAATCCACCAAATTAGTTATAACTTAACCCTTTTTCCCGACTCCAGTCGGGTGGCGACTCCAATCCCTTTTGAAATTGAAAAAATCATATTCTTTAAACCTTAGTCGAGGGCTAGTATTAAACGGGTAAGGGTTTAATACTAATCGGCTTAGAGAAGACCTAATTTTATAAAAAGAACTGGGAGGGTGAAAAACCAAGCTCAACAGTCTATTTCCAGGAGCTTAAAGAAGTGGCATTTCGATTTAGGCCACACCTAATCAATCCAACTCTAGAAGAGTACACCTAACTGCTCTAAGCTCCTCCTTTAAATGAAATATATGTTCCAAAACTCTGTTTCGATCTAGCCTACATTTTTTCAAAATTCTTAGGGATCCATAAGACTGAGATAAACAAAGCCTTAGATGATTGCAACAAATACGCTATTAAGATATGGGATCTAGTCCATTAGTTCTAAAACGAGCCCAGTTTCGATAAATGGGCTTTGTTTCTTAGAAATTGGAAGGAAAATCGAATCAAAGCCTATATACTAGCAGTATTCGCCACCATATTATTTTCGAGTGGATCTTTTCTCATGCACTTTAGGGTGACAAAGCTCATAGCTCAGTTCTGGGAAAGGAAGTCTTACATTCTTACCCTACTTGCTGAACAAATAAGGAACCTTAATTTCCTTAAGAAAAGAGGCTGTGGAGATCTTAGGTTAAGCATAACATTGTTAATGGTATGGTTTGTCAGTCACATCAAATGTTTTTGGTTAGACTTAATAAGGGGACCATTCGCTAATAAAATTGATCTCGTTAACTCTTTCGTTGATAAGATCAAATTACCAGAAGATATCCTTACCCTTTTCTGGATAGAGGTTCTACAAGATTTTTGAGTAGAAGACATACTATGGACCACTAGTTAGAGCAATTACACTAAGGTCATACTGATTTGCAAAAATTACCATACTGTACCATTGATCGGAATGAGTTGGTGTGTAGGCTATTACTTAAACAACATGGTAAAAAAGTTTGGAGGGATCCAAGACATAGTTCACAGGCCTTTATTAGAGCTGTTCACTCTTAATCTCGAAGAGCCTCACTCTACAGAAAAGGCATCCAAACTTCACAAGATCAAAGCTTGGTGCGACACCAAGACCGTAAGCCCAAACATCAATCTGAGTGAATTCATAGGAGAAGTAGACAAACACCGGGTTACCAAAGAGTACTTATACGATCAACTTCACAAGACAGGCCAATATGATATCGGGTACCAGAAGTCCTTTAACCTTTCCCTATGCACCCTAACTCTGAAATGGTGACCTATATGGACTAAGTGAAAGCTCGTATAAAGGTCTTCTATGATGAAAAAGATAGATTAGAAAACCTATTTCGAGAGTCTAGGCAAAGGTCATACACCTTAGAACACTAGCTGAAGATGGCTTAGAAGAAGATTCAAAATTTTGAAGAAGTGACTAAACATGACCAAAAGAAGGAGAGAATGTCATTTGGCCCATAAGAAAAAAGAAAATTAGTATAGATGAATTTCTGCCTTTTCATTTCTCTTTTGTAATAAAACTCCGAGAATTCAAAAATAATAAATAACTTACCGTTCTGTTAATTATTCGTTGATTCCTTCCTTTCCATTCGTATGGCTCATTTGTATTTCATTCATTTGCATTCTTTCAAAAATTAAAATATTCATGTGCTAACTTGTTGAAAAGTGGTTTTATCTAAGTTGCCAAGATAGCTCCTAAACATTGAACTTTCTAAAGAAGCCCTATTAAAACCCGTTCTCAAACCTGAATGGCCAACTAAGGAAACAACAACACCAACACCAACAACGGCAATGTCAACCTCGAAGTTATTGATCCTATTGAGCTAAGGTTCAAATCTTTGGAACGAATAGTGGGGAAGATTGTTGACCAACTAAGCTTTCTCGTTGACAACATCACTTTGCTCAGGTCTACAGCTTCATCAAATGAGGAGAGTTTTAAGGCCAGATATAGAAAGAATATTGAGGCCTTACCCCTTGAAACAGAAGAAGCTTACCTAAAGGTCAATTAAGCCTTTGAATCTTTTGAAACAAAGGGGTATTTCCAAAGGCAACCCAACTTTTGAGCTGAACACTTACTCATTTGTTGATCAACCCAAAGCCTGAAGTTGATTAGGATAGACTAAAAGAGCTTGAGAAGTGGCTAACTCAACAAATAATTGAAAGAATGAAAATGCTCGAAGGGTATGATGGATTCGAGTACACTGGTATAACAAACTTCTCTGCCTATGATTATGGAAGCTTCCCAAAAAAATTCAAAGTACCTGACTTTGAAAAATATAACAAGACCGAATGCCCTAAGCTACACACTCGGTTGTATGTATGTAAGATGGGTAAGTATGTGTAGTATGACCATGTCACATCCTGGTATAGTACAGGATACACCATCATACAGGAATACCCGTTGAAAACTTAACTCCACCTGCTCATTCATCAAAAAACAACTTTGTTTACATAATAAAGGAGTTGCTACATCGGAGTTCAATTGGATATTTTATTACTACTTATGTATACAACATAATATTTACATCAAAATATGAACCAACTTTTTCCTTTATTGTCTTCACAGTAATAGGATCTCTAACCTAATACATATTTCATACAATAGTCGCTGACTCCAACTTACGCTCTCAGTATACATATCCCCCCTCCCGAGTGTTGGGCCCTTCATGATATAGTTAACCTGAGGATAAAACATTTTATCCCCTCAGCTACTGAAATTGAGTGAGAGTAGATAACAAACAACATAATATAGACAATATGATAAACAATATTGCATATCATAACTGAAACATTTCAATCATAACTGAAACATTTCAATCATAACTCGCAAGTTCAACTTCACATATGCATTCGCCCAATCGGGCCCTTACTGCCAACGATGCAGCATGCTATGCTCATGCACGTGGCATGCATCAGTACCAATATCTTATGCCCTCCAATTCCTCATCCGATTAGTCAACATAGTTGGGCATCTAGATACAACGTCCAGAAACCTAGAGCAACAAGGAGCTGCTTGGGAGTAGAACCCCCAACTTTACCAAATTAGACTACACACTGTAGTTCACCAAATCAAAGTGGCAACACTGTCAAATTAGACGACATACTGTAGTCTACCAAATTTAACTATTAAAATAGTCACAATGTTCGGGCAATACAATCTATATGCTTCTAAAAACTGAGTTCATAAAGCCATGCTTTTTCAATGATTATTTAGAAGCCTCATTATGAAAATTCTGACCCTTATGTCCCTTTTTGTGCCATGCCGTATCATGCTATGATATGCAATAGCAACTCCAGAATATCAATCAGTACAATAAATCTTTAAGCTTTATTCAACCCAGTGATCTGATTCTGGTTTTCGAAATCTCTCTAACGGAATTCTAGTATCTTACTTAGGGTTCACTTAGGTAAACACCTAGAAAATTGGGTTAGATCACTCAACTTCCCTGGTTAACACGATCAATTGTAAGCACAAATCATCACCCAACATAGCCATATAATCACTATACCAGCACTCATTATAGTAACATATCAATTCACCCAAGATATATCCATATTTAACTAATACAGCATCAAACGACACATAGTGTTATGAGTAGCGATATATCTACTCCAAGCATAGGTTAAATCCACTTACCTAGGCTTAGAATTAACGCAATATCCTATACATCGTGATGTGGTCCTTTCTTACTTATCACACCTATGAAAATATGATGCAGTCTTCAAATCAAGTGTAGGTCGAACTCGAATTATTATAAGCTTTCATTTTCCGCATTTTTAAACTTCATTTGATCACATCTTACTCATTTATTATCTAATTTCAGTAAAATTTATATCGTCACGATCGTTATTTCGAGTGCTATTGATATATATATTAAGAGTCAAGACTAATCAATATTGCCAAATATCCAAAAATACCCTTTCATATTACGACTTGACCATATGCTACCCTAACTCCATAATTGACTCGAGTAAGCTTTAATATTAAACTGAAAACCTAAAAAATTATACTTTTTGAACTTGTCCAGCAAAACTTATTATACCCCAAAGTGTTCATTTGACACAGATTTAATAAATTAGTTACTATATTATATATTCAGCTAATATATAAGTTTATACTAGGAAAATACATAATAAATAGTATATAAGCCTAATTAATTTCACGAAAAATTCTATAGACCTAAAAAAATATGCAGTTTAGTTATTGATCATCAATTACACTAAATTGGCTATTATCCATTTTTACAAAAATAGCGATTTTTGCTCGAAATTACAGAAAATTAAGGAAAATAAATAAATTTTTGAGTGAGATAAAAATTAAATATTCCAAATATCATTATAAACATCTAGAAGTTTAAACATGCATGGCTCATTCATTAATTTCATAAAAAACTAATTATTTCAATAATTCGGTAAAATTGGCAGTTTTATTCAAAATAATTATAAAAAATAGTAGACATGGAGATTTTCAAAATTTATTGTTACTGAAATTTAATACATTATATAAGTGTGTTATACAAAATTTTTCAAGCCGAAGTAACATTATTTAATATTTTGACATTTTTATTTAAAATTCATCCGAACAGGGCACGTTCTTAAGCAAGTACCATAAATCAATGTTATTTAAATATTATCACATGAAATTACATGTAAAATAACCTAGGAAAACCAAATTTCATAATTTTCTAAGCTAATTTGATATTTTTAGTGAATTAATAAAAATCAGGTAGTAAAATTTGACTCACCGACACACGATGCTCCAGCTACCCTTCGGCCGCCACCCTATGTCGGCTCACCTTCTCTCTCCACTACAATTTTAAGTCCCAAGTGGCTCCTTGTCAGGTTGCCTATAGCCTTAAGAACCGTAATTCACCATATTTTCCCAATATTTTCTTTTATTTTTTCTGAATTTTTTTTCTAATTTTTTTGAAATTTCTAAAATTATGTTCTTGTGTTTTCAGGTTCACAAAATATTGTAAATGTTGTTTGGAGCCCTATTTATAGGTTTTAGGATTTTTGCATGTAAAAAAGTAAAATTACACATGTTAATTTCACATTTTCTTATGCGCCATATGTCATTTTCTAGTTAATTAAGTATTGACTCATTATTTTCAATTAATACCAGCTTGACACATCATTTGATGACTCATCTATGCAATTTTTTTTATTAATTTTCCATTATTTTTCGTTATTTTAATAATAATTTTTTATTATATATATTTAATACATAAAATGCATATCACATATAAATACATGTATATTATGTATAATTCAACTTCATTTATTATTTTTGTAAGTTAATTAACTTATCTCTAATATCTCATTATATAAAAAATCTCGAATTTCTCGTTTTCGATAATTATCAACTTTTAGTGATAAATTGACGTTTTTCTCAAATTAATATTTTTATATAGCCTATTTTGAGAAATTGACTTTACTTGAATTACTTTATCTAACTTTTCTAACTTTACTGTGAAATTTAAAATAAAACAGATATTATAGCCCGGTACCTTAAATTTAGGAGCTCAGATCCTAGAGTTATTAAACTAGCTAGAAAAACTTAAGGTATTACAGACTAGCTCATGGTCCAGACCTTTCATGACAGCTTAACCGGCCCTACCTTGACTTAGTATGGCCAATTGGACTTGAATCAAGTGAATACATGGGAAAAGCTAGCCATAGCATTTTGTGAGAAATATAGAATCTACGTCGAAGTAACGCCAACCATGATAGATTTGATTGCCTTAAGGAAGAGGCACAATAAATCCTTCAAAGAATATGCCTAAAGGTAGAGGTCTCTAGTTGCAAGGGTATCTACCTCTGTGACTAGAAAAGAGTTAACTACAACTTTTATCAACACTCTTGAGAGACCCTATTTTGTTCATCTGATCAGATAAGCCTCTTCTAGTTTTACAGAAGTAATGGCAGCAAGGTGTTGAATTGAAAGTGCCATTTCCTCTAGCAAGCTGCAAGAGACATCAAATAGAAGACCACCCTTTGCTAAACCCACCACTAGTAAGCTTAGAGAAGCTACTGTTAACATGGTCAATTCAAATATTAGGCCTAACTCTCGAGTCTCTTTTAAGGTAAATCCCCCACTAGCTCAACAACAATACAGAAGCCAACCACAAGTTAGTAGAACCACGAGGAAGTTCACCTAAATACTCGTTCTACTCAATCAGATACTTGAAAAGTTAAGGAAAGATAATTTGCTCCATTTTGAGGCTCCTAGTGAAAGGTATAGGCTAAGATTTTTTTTATCCCAATGCAAGATGTCAGTATCATCTGGGGCAGGTGGGCCATTCTACTAATTCGTGTTGGAGGTTGAATAATAAAATCCAAGACTTAATTGATGAAGGTACAGTACAACTAGATTTTGTAGAGGCTCCTGCTCCAAATGTCAAAAACAACCCCTTACCAAACCATGGGCCCATCATCAACATGATATTTGACCACTCAGAGCTCACCATCAACATGGCCAGTCCTAACCAAGAGCCTAAGGTTTAGAGATTCGACAAAAAAGAAGACAAGCAAATTCCACAAACTAAAAAGTATACCTTCCATATGCCTGTGGCCCTCGAAAATTATAAAATTGCCCCTTTCAACTACCAGGCAATAAACTAGGGATAGTCAAGCTCACTTATAGGGGGGATTACCTACTCCAGTATAATCTATGATCCAAGGGAAGACTTGAAAAAGAAGGTAATGCTGGAAATACCAAACACTAAACAAGCTGAGCATGAAGAAGGATTGACTGCCTTCACAAGATGATCAAGTTTAGTGAATATAAAATAATGGATCAACTCACTAAGACCCCAGCACAAATATCCCTTATGAGTCTGTTGATGGCATTGGACCCACATCGGGAAGCTTTGTTCAGAATAGTAAAGGAAGTCAAGGTCCCTCACGAAATCCCGATCGAAAGGATTGGCTCTGTCACCAATTCCATCCTTATTATGGATTAAGTTTCCTTCTCCATCGATGAATTCAGCAAAGAAGGTAACCAGCACATAAAGCCTTTGTTCATAATAGTGAGGATAAATAACATCATCACAACAAGAGTCCTCATCGACAACGGGTCATCTCTAAATGTTTGCCCTCTGGCTACCTTAGATCTATTGGGCATTGATACAACTGCTATTAAGCCGAGTTCAACAACAATGAGAGCTTTTGACGACTCTAAGAGAGAAATAATAGGGGAGATCAACTTACTAGTTGACATCGGCCCACAGGCATTTAACATCCCATTCCAGGTTTTAGACATTCTAAGGACCTTCAATCTGTTGTTAGGAAGGCCTTGGATACATTCAGCAGGGGCCATACCATTAAGTCTTCACTAGAAATTTAAGTTAATCTCCAACGACCAAGTCATCACAATTTTGGGTGACTAGGATTATGAAATCTATAATGAGACGACTATATCCTATATTAGTATGAAAGAGCAAGAAGACTTTGGAATCCAAATGTTTGATAAGGAGTGCATGATCACTAATTAGTAGAAGGATGAGCAGCCAAGATTCAAAGAAGGCCAGTTTGGGACCTATAGGCTAGGATACATTCCGAGCCCAATGGAAGAGTTGCAAAGAATGCAAGCTAGGGGCAGAAAAGGTGATAGGTTATATCATACTCCAATGACCTTCCCTCCATTGTTAGAAACTTTCATCCGAGCCAAAGTCCATAACTCAATACCTGCCAAAGAAGGTACTTCTAGCAGAAATGAAGGAGCTGGTCCATCTAACAAATCTTAGCACTTAAATAATTGGTTCTCCATCCTTATCAATAGCAATAAGTCTTCCTTAGGGTAAAGGATGAATCACGGTTTAGTATTTTATAAAGTTTTGTAATAAATTACCTTTGTTCTATAAATAATTGTACTTGAAAGAAGATTCCTCTAAATAAAAATCAATTTCTTTTCTCTTCATTCTTTACTTACACTCTTTATTTTACATACCTTTCTTTTTCCCCAATCTAATGTTCCAAATAAAGGCCATGGATTCCTTGCACAAATAGGTGATGAAAATATTGATATCACCTCTGGCTTTACTGGGTTAGTCATCGAGAGTGATATCAATGACCATAATGATGTGCAAGAAAGCTGGCGATAATACAAAATGAGTAGAATTTCTATTGATGAGCCAATCGAGATAATTAATGTCGGGACCAATGACAATCCTAAAATGTTGAAGATTGGGGGAAATTTGAAAGAAGACCAAAAGGCAGAGATGACTACATTACTATCCAAATACCAAGACATATTCGCATGGTCTTATGAAGACATGCCTGGATTAGATCCATCAATCGTGGTCCATCGTTTACCCATATGAGAGGATATCGAACCTAAGAAACAAAAGTTAAGAAGGCTTCAATCGGATATCCTATTAAAAATCAAAGAAGAAGTCAGAAAATTATTGGAGGTCAGTTTTATCGAGGTATTTGATTATCCCAAGTAGGTAGCTAACATCATGTTTGTAACAAAGAAGAATGGAAAAGCTAAAGTGTGTGTGGATTTTCGAAACCTTAATCAAGCAACCCTTAAAGATAATTTTCCTTTGCCCCATATTGATGTCTTGGTCCATAACACAGCTAGAAACCATCTTTTCTCTTTCATGGATGGATTTTTCGAGTATAACCAAATTCGAATGGTTGAAGAAGATAAAGCCAAGACAACATTCATCATAGCTTGGGGCACGTTTTGCCACAAAGTAATGCCTTTTGAACTCAAAAATGTCGAGGCAACTTATCTAAAGGCTATGGTAGCAATTTTTCATAATATGATGCACAAAGAAGTTGAAGTATATATTGATGATATGATTGCTAAGTTCAAGGAAAGAGAAAATCACGTGGATAATATGAGGAGACTATTTGATAGGTTGGGAAAATTCCAATTGAAGCTCAACCAAGAGGAATGTACTTTCGAAGTTACTTTAGGGAAATTATTGGGTTTTATAATCAGCCAAAGGGGCATCGAAGTAGACCCTGATAAAGTCAAAGTGATAGTTGACTTACCCCCACCACGTACACTCAAAGAAATCAAGGGCTTGTTGGGCCGTTTAAACTACATAGCTCAGTTCATATCCTAACTCATAAACAAGTGTTGTCCCTTGTTTAAGTTGTTGAAAAAGAACGCTAAGATCAATTAGGATGAAGAGTGTGAGTAAGCCTTTACAACGATCAAAGAATACCTCATGAACCCTCTAATTCTGGTAGCTCCAAAACCTAAGAAGCCTTTATTCCTATACTTGACAATATTACTAGAGTCCATGGGGTGCATGCTTGGCTAGAAAGATGAGGAAGGAAAGGAATGGGTTGTATACTACTCGAGCAACAAATTCACTAAAGGGAAGTAGAAATATTTAGAAATTGAAAGGACTTGTTGTGCTTTGGTTTGGGTAATGCATCGGCTCAAACAATACACACTCTACTACCAGGATGAATTGCTGACTTAACATAATCTCCTACAGTACTTGGTTGACAAATCAGCTTAAAGTGGCAAAATCTCAAAGTGGCAAATGTTGCTATCAAAGTTTGACATTATGTACCTAAACCGGAATTCAATCAAGAGGCAAGCTTTAGCAGATCAATTAGCAGAAAATCCCTCCGATAGCACTCCCCAAGAGGTATTAGTCAATTTCCCCTACGAAGATATCTTAGCAATTGAGGGAAACTCTGATAAAGGAGAAGATGACGAGCCATCGAAATGGGAAATGTTCTTTAATGGTGCAACTAACATGTTTGGGTGTGAAATTGGGGCAATACTAATATCCCCTGAAGGTATTCAATACCCTATGGCTATAAGACTCATTTTCTCATACACTAATAATATCGCTGAGTATGAAGCATGCATCATGGGACTTAAAATGGCCTTAGAAAAAGACATTGAAGAATTGAAAGTGTATGGAGACCCTTCACTCATTATTAGCCAAGCTTAGGGAGAGTATAAGACAAAGGACCCTAAACTAGTACCTTATCATCGGTACTTAATTGAATTGATGGAGAATTTCAAAGAAATCTCCTTCAATCACGTACCAAGGACTTAGAATCAATTTGCTAATGCTTTAGCTACTCTAGCATCTATGATCTAGATATCCGGTGGAGTTGAGATTCAGCCTCATACTATTGAAATTGAAGACAAGCCTACCTTCTACCTAGCAATTGAGGCTTTGAATGACAAAAAACCGTGGTACCATGATGTTAAGACATTCCTATAATAAGGCACATACCCTGAAAAAGCTGAGAAAAAGGACAAAAAGATGATTAATAGATTGGCTACTTAATTCTTGATAAGCAAGTTCACTTTATACTGATGCTCTTTTAATGGTACACTCTTAAGGTGTGTAGATGATAAAGAAGCTGAGAAGTTAATGAAAGAAGTAAATGATGGAGTACGTAGCCCTCACATGAATGATTACATGTTGGCGAAGAAAATTATGAGGCTAAGGTATTATTGGTCAATAATGAAAAGTGATTGCATCAAATACTTTAGGCACTATCACCTATGCTAAGTTTATGCAAATAAGATAAATGCCCAATCTCATTAACTACACTCTCTCCCAACACTATGGCCTTTCTCAATGTAGGGCATAGATATCATTGGCCCGATCACTCCAAAAGCATCCAATGAGCATTGCTTCATACTAGTCACCATCAACTACTTCAGCAAATGGACTGAGGCTTCGTCTTACTCAAGCGTTATTAAAGGGGTTGTAGTTAAGTTCATCAAAAGAGATATCTTGGCTCGATATGAGATTTCAGAAAAAATCATTACTGACAATGGCACCAATCTCAACAATAAGCTTATGTTAGAATTGTGCTGACAGTTACAGATCATTCATAGGAACTCTACTCCTTATCATTCATTTTAACTCTACTATCCATAAGAAGTTAATGGAAATTTTACTTAAAACATGAAAATGCCAGTCATTTTGAATGTTACTGTGGTCTAATTTTCATTATCTACAAGAAATTTGGTATCTTTGGTCATTGTCATCATTGAAATAATCACCCTCTCCATGGAAAGGTCAAATTCCCTTTACTCCATTTAATCGAACCCATACACTAAAAACACGAGATAAGTTAAGGAATGAGATCTAGAACACTGGTAATTAACAAAACTCTTTAAAATGCTTTATTACAGATTGATCCCCCCTCGATGGGGAGTTTTATTGTTTGTTTTTCAGGGGAATGCAAAATCCGAGCAAGCAATCACATCACGACAGATGTTTTTTAGTTGAGATTAAGGCTTTTGGTTCATAAAAGTTCTAAAGAGACAAAAATAATGGGGGTTAATTTCCATTATTTCTTTGTAAGAGCTGGCAAAGTCTCAAACATTTTGCATCATGAACATCTGGGTTAATAACAAGAAACTAAAACATGAGCTAGTTATTTCTGATGAGGCTTTTCAAAAAGGTTTGATAGTTTGGGCACCATTGACAAAGACCAGGTAAGTATTCCTACATAATGTTAGTATACCGATTTTTGAATCTTGCACTTGCATTTAGATCAGTTTTTTTTTTTTTACTCCTAATAGTTTTTATTTTTAACCAACCCATAAGGCATTCACTTTTTGCATTCAATGTTTAGCCATCCTTCGAAAACACGATCTTAACTCAGTCTCTTTTCCAAAATCTCATTCTTCTTAGCAAGCCTATAGGGCACTTCCCCTCTATTCACCAAATTTCTCTCAAGCAAGCCCATAGGGCATTTCCCCTATTCACCAAGTTTTGTAGGGCACTTCTCCTCATCTTTTCCTTTTGGCACAGCATTAAGACCAAGTTTAGGGTTACTAATCCTCAAGAGATGCTCCCGCTTAGGTTAGTAAGCCTAATGAAGCATGATTAGGTTTTAGATTGATCTTAGTTTGGAGTTGTTAGTCCTCGAGAGACACTCCTACCTAGGTTAGTGAGCTTAGTGAGGTACGACCAGGTTTTAGATTGTTCTCATTTTAGGGTTGCTAGTCCTCGAGAGATGCTCCTACCTAGGTTAATAAGCTTAGTGAAGCACAACCAGGTTTTACATCGATCTCATTTTAGGGTTGCCAGTCCCTAAGAGACGCTCCCGCCTAGGTTAGCGAGCTTAGTGAAGCATGGCTAGGTTTTAGATCGATCCTATTTTAAGGTTGCTAGTCCTCGAGAGATGCTCCTGCCTAGGTTAGTGAGGCATGGTCGGGTTTTAGAATGATCAAATTTTAAGGTTGTTAGTCCCCAAGAGATGTTCCTACCTAGGTTAGTGAGCCTAGTGAGGTATGGCTAGGTTTTATATCGATCCCATTTTAAGGTTGTTAGTTCTCGAGAGATGCTTTCGCCTAGGTAAGTGAACCTAATGAGGTATGGCCATGTTTTAAATAGATCCCATTTTAAGGTTGCTAGTCCTTGAGAGATGCTTCAACTTAAGTTAGTAAGCCATGATCAAGTTTTAGATCGATCCCAACTTAGGGTTATTAGTCCCCAAAAGACGCTCCCACCTAGGTTAGTAAGCTTAGTGAGATACGGCCAGGTTTTTAAATTGATCTCAGTTTAAGATTGCTAGTCCCTAAGAGACACTTCTACCTAAGTTAGTGAGCCTAGTGAGGTACGACCGGGTTTTAGATCGATCTTAGTTTAAGGTTGCTTGTCCTTGAGAGACATTCCCTCCTAGGTTAGTGAGCCTAGTGAGACATGACCAGGTTTTAAATCGATCTCAGTTTAAGGTTGCTAGTCCTCAAGAGACGCTCATGCCTAAATTAGTGAGCTAATGAGGCATAACTAGGTTTCTTTTCTTCATCCAAATCCCTAATAAATCGATTTTAAGATAGCTATTTGGTTGTTTTAGAGTTATCTTAGGGGTAAAAATGGTATCTCTTTCTCTTTGTGGCAAAGTTTTGTTCAAACTTCACCACAAAAGGGATAACTGTAGATACCTAATTTTTGTCCTTTTTATTTTTATTTTTATTATTTTATTTTTCTTTCTTTTCTCAATAAGCCCTAAATTAGGAAAAACACAAAAAATAGGAAATTAAAGAAAACCTAAAAAATTAAGAAATTTAGAAAAAATAAGAATTTTAGAAAAATACAATAAAAATTCAAAAATAAGAAAAAGCATAAAAAATAATAAATTTAAATAAGAAACACAAAAATTTTGAAAATTGAAAAATTACAAAAAAAAAAAAGAAAAATTGAAAAAAAAAGATTTTAGAAAATAATATTTTATTAGGGTAGATTTTTAATTTTGAAATAAGTTTAGAAATTTGATCGTTGAACTTGAGTTTAGATTTAAATTTTACTTAAGCTGATCAAGTCCATATATGTAATTAAATTGCAAATATGGACAAGGCACAGACCAATGGTCTAATAGATAAGCATATGGACATTGGCATTGGGATAAGTATGAGATCAAGGGTTCGAATGTTGGAGAAGGCATGTATAAGTATTTTATTTTTTTCACATTAGGGATTGCCACATGTCAGATCTTATTGCACCGGGTGTCCTGATGCGTGGCAGTATCGGGTTAGACTACCCATACTGACGTGGCACCACGTCAGCTGCCACTTGTCACCATTGATATGTGGTACAACGTGATCGATCGAATTAGCTGACGTAACGCCACGTTAGCACTTTCCCTCAATTTTCCCTCATTTTCTCTAGATTTTCCTCCAATTTCTCGATAAAGAATAACCCATACCCTTTACTCTAGCTCCAATTTTCGCACAGATTCTACACACTCACACCTAATCTCTTGCTTTGATTTTATTTATTGCATAGCCTACTTTGAATCAAACATAAGAACACATCTAAATTCAATCAAAGGAGTATTCAAATCGAGCTCTAAAATTCAAAAGAAACTTGATTTAAGGGCATTTTCTTTTAACTCCGAATTTGATCTTTCCTTGTTCGATTGGTGTTTTTGTGTATAAATAGGAGGCTTACGAGTATCTAAGGACACACATAAACTCGCATGAGCTCTAGAATCACTTGAAACACCCTCTCTCTCTCATTTGGATCGTTTTCTCTCTCTACTGAACTCGCTCTCTCTTCAAGTCTCTCCCTCTCATCGCTTTCAGTCGAAGCTTACTACTAAGATCAAGACCCCTACCACTCAAGCTTTAGAAATAGACTACCCTCGTTTACTACCATAGCCTCTAGCATCACCACTAAACCACCTGTACAGAACCCTAACCACTACAATCCTCGATCATAGTCGTGAGCGATTGAAGACAGTGGCCATCTACCCCCACATCACACCCGTGATTAGTAGAAGCAACCGTCTATGCCTTGATCATGCTCGTGACCCCCTTTAGGCGATTGCCACTTTCTTTACTGGTTGACCCGATTCGATCCATAATTGACTCGTCCAACCCACTTTAGGTTCAACCTGTGCACCCAACTCGTTCAAAGTCTTGTTTCTTTTTTTTTTTAATTTTCTTTATTTGATTATTTAGTTATTGTTGTTGTTATTTTTTATTTTTTTATTTATTTATCATGAATATAAATGTAATAAAAATAAAATAAAAAAAAAAAGAAAAAAAGAAAAGGAAAGAAAAAAAAAAGATAAATAAGGTATTTATTTTATTTATTTTTAGTCTAGTAGATAAAAATAAAAATAAATAGAATAAATAAAATAAAAAAATAATAAATAAGTAAATAAGTTTAGGAATAAAAATTGCTCTTAACACTTAGAAAAAGTTGTTTTTTTTTTTATATAAAACATAAAACGAACCCTTTCTAAATTAGGGCATTTTAGAATTTTTCAAAAATAAAATTCAATTTAAGACCTTTTAGGAAATTTCTTCAAATAAATCAAAATGAGTAAAAACGTAAACTTGACTAGTTTCTAAAATTAAAATCAATCAACCCGCTATTTTTTTTTTTTAAAAACAAAAACTACGTACGTTTGATCCCGAATAATGAGTATGTAGATATTTACGGGGCGACTATAAAAATGAAAAACCCTAATTTTCCTTTTTCTTTAGTTTAGATTATTTTGTTTATCAAATTAGAGTAATCAATAACCAAGTTCTGTCTTTCAAAATTAAAAGGTAATTTTTAAGTTTAATTCTAATTTTTAAAAAGTCAATGGTACTCATAAGGGTTTAAAATTCCTAACCCTCGGATTTAGATGCTCTGATTTTAAAGACCATTTTGTAAAATTGGTTTTAATTGTTAGACTAATAGCTAAGTTATAACCAATCAATCTAATTGGCTATAACTTAACTATTTTTCTCGACTCCGTTTGGGTAGCGACTCCAAAATTGTTTTCAAAACAAAAAAGAACGGTTTTCTTTAAACCCTAGTTGATGATTGGTATTGAATGAGTAGGGTTTAGTGCTGATCGATTTAGAGAAGACCTAATTTTATAAAAAAACCGGAAGAGTGAAAAAACCAAGCTCGACAGACCAAGTTGGGTATCTTTCCCACTGTACAAAACTGGCTTCAAAAAGTTTTTGCAAAATTATTCTTTAATTGCAGCTTGCTGTTCTTGAGCAAAGTGATGCTTCTTTTACTTAACAAACTTCCCATTAGGATCAATATTAAGATAATGGACAAAATCTAACATAATTATGATGCCTAACATGTCATTTGTCAACTATGCAAATATATCCAGTTTTGCTTAGAAAAAATTAACAAGCTATTGCTCGAGGTCATCAGTCATTGAAGTGCCAATCCTTATGATTTGATTAGAAGTCATTTTTTATCTTAATCTCTTTAATGTCTTTTTTTCGATGTGTTTCTAACACTAGGCTTCTTATGTACCCTGTGCTCGATAGTGACACCTTATGTGCTTTAAGGTTGCTGATTTAGACAACTTTTGTTCACCTCAGCAAATACTACCCTAATAGGGGTGGAAAATATAGCCTTTAACTACTTTGTTTACAAAAGCATCTCAAATTGATTTCTAGCCAAGTCTCTCAATAATGACATTATAGATAAAGTTGTTAAACTCACAATTTTACTTAAAATTGGCAGAGGATCTATAGAATTGGAACATAAAGTTAAAACATAAAAATATAAGTTTTTATAACCTATGTAAAATAGCTTCAAAAAAACTAAAAATATACTTATAATAGTTATAAAAAACTTGAAATACATGATGGAAATAAAGAAATTAAATTCTTTTTCCATTAAAAAACTTTTAATCTATAGTCTAACATACATAGAATAAGGATAAGTAGGGTTAAAACTATTTTTTTTCATTATTTTATTTGAAAAAGGTAATAAATTGAAGAAAACAACATATTTCAACTCATTTTAAGTTGTTAATGATCTAAATTTAAATATATGATTTTACTTATAAATTTTTTTATTGGAGTTGGAACCCTCATGAAGACTATGAATATCGAAGAAACGCTTACGAGAGAGAGAAAGAGGAAAAAAGTTGGAATACGATAGAGAAGATTATTTAATGCCCTAATAGTCAATGAAATAATAGAAACTTAGTTATATTTTTATTTTTTGTCCATTCAACTTATATATGTAGAGTTTGACATGTAAAATTGGTTTAAAATGTAAGTTTCCATAAGAAAATAATTTTATACACGAGTTAACTTCAAAGAGCCTCATAAAATCGTAAACTCATAAAATTGTATGGATAGAATTGCGATTTTGACAACTATGATTGTAGGGAGAGTAGCAATTAATGACCACAAATGCAACGAGCTATATGGTAACATAACTTAGGTCATTGCCAAGGTCAACTAATAGTGATGCATATCTGAGGTCATACATATGGAGCAACATCATAACAGATAAGAGCGTAAGGAAAATAAAAGGGGGTTAGCAAATCCGAGCAACTACTAATCAGATATGATACACCAATTGATCATACTTGGCCTAATTCAATATTCAATATGATATACGAATACTGAACTAAGGTCACTCACCACTGTTCCTTACTAAAGGGAGTAGATAAGAGTTAAGGAGTAAAGAGAGAACACTGAGGTTGCTTTGTAGAGGAAGCTTATAATTTCAATAATGAAGTCTATGTATTGTTTGCATATAAAGTATCAAGGCTTTTTATACTTCCTTAACTAGGGTTACATTAATTATGGAAAAGACAAAAATGGATAATGTAAGAAAAGATTCCTAGTACATGCCCAAAAGAGGTAAAAATGAACAAACAATATGCTAGATGAAAAGGAAAAGAATCATTTTGGAATATTGTACCAGAAGATACATATCAATAGGTGACTAGTGATTTGTACGAAGGTCGGTCTTGTTGATATGAAGTCTAGGGTAGTTCTATAGCTGTAGAAATAAACCTAAGGGACGTTGGAAGAAGGTTTGAGAATTGGGTCAACCTTATCAAGTTCAAGTCAGAGCTTGGATACTTAAGTATATTTAGGTCCTCTTTAGGTTGGGTATCTCAATAGCTCAACCAATATGATATCTTACGACCTCAACTTGCTAGATTTCGAGTAGTTCATATTATTTATAAAAAAATATATACTTATAAGTTAGGTCAATAGGTATAAAACGGTCTATACTAACTTTATTAATGATAATGAGAATATGGATCTTGGCAATAAAATATTAATATAATAATATTACTAGTGACACAAGATAATATGTAAAAATAATTTATATTCATACATACCTATAAAACAATAAAACCACACACATACATATATATAATGTGAACTCCACACTCGGTGAATAGGAATCAAGCAAGTAAATTTAGAGTATTGGTGAAGCTAACCTGATTAACATAAAAATTTACATATAGGCTTGGCACATTAGTTGAAGTGATTATGTAAGTTTGGAATTTAAGAATTTAATAAAATATTAAGAATACAGCTAAAATAGTAAGAATTTATTACATCGTTATTATATTATCGAATACGTACGACATAAGTTTTGAAAATTAACAAATACTTAGAGATATATTATGAGAGTAATATAATTAATATTAGACACTAAGTAATATATAAAAGACATATATATACATTCGGTATAATTATTATATAAATATATATATCTGTAATTATTATAATTACTCGAAAATGCATGAATATTACCAAATAAATAACGGAAAATATAAGAAAATTACCAAAGACATAGGGGAAGCTATAGGAGGTATAGCAATAGGATTTAGAATGTATGGAATGGAGATTAGCCATTTTGACACCTCATCATGCCCTTTTACACATGTTAAGTTAATAAGAAAAAAATCAAGAGCAACTCAGTTGGAGATATAAAAAAGGCCATATGGTATCTACAACAAGTTTAAGCAATTACAAGGCTTGGAAAAATTTTGGAAATGGAAAATATAGAGAGAGAGAAAGTGAAAAACAAAATTTAGAAAATTTAGTTGTAAATTTAAGGTTTTATGGGATCCTAGGGAAGACGACTAGCTGGGAGTAAAACCAAGCAGTGATCTGAAGGAGTGGCTAGCAACAAAGTAGACTGACACACCCTCCCCTCCTTACGGTGGCTGAAGTTCAAGTTTCCGGTAAGTTGCTAAACTCTTTCGATTTCATAAAAAATTAGGGAAAAATAGTAAATGATCACCAAAAATTGTGAAATTTGGTTTCCTTACATATTTTCACATGAAGAATTTAAATATCTAATTAGATTTCCAAAATTTTGAGTGTAGATATGAGGTCCTTAAGAAAAATATCCTACATAGCAAATTTTAAACGAGTAATTGAAAGATCAATTGATGTAGTTTCGACCTAAAATTTTGTGGTTAAACTCTTAAGATGATGAATTTTAATGTTATTTGGTTGGATTGCAAAAATCATGATGTCGGATTTTGGAGAAAAATTCATTTTCATCAAAACAGTATGCTTGATAAGTGTTTCTAAGAGAGCTTAGTGATTCTTTGTAAAAACTATAGTATGGTATATGATTATTACCCTACAGTAGCTTGAAGTGGATTATTATGATTTAAGAAATGATAATTTTTAAGTAAAACGTTGGCGTTTGGTGAATTTGACGTTTAATCTTTAAGTTACAATATAAGTGTAAATGAGTATTTAGTATATTAAGAGTTAATATATATATATATATATATATATAATTGAAGTTGTTAGTGGATATTTGCTAATGTTACAAAGTGTTAAAAATTTTGGAAATGCAAGGTAAGCTTGTATATGAATTAAATAGTAAGTGATAATAGTGGTTAAAGAGTCAGAAACTATGTCAGAAAAAAGGTTAGAATATACTTTAGGAGTGAATAATTTGATTATGCTAAAAAAAAAAATGGACCTTGGGTCAGAAAGTAATTGATATTGGAACTTTATAACTATACTAGAGTCATAATGTAAGTTGGGAACTTCTTAAGTAAAAACCTAACTTACGGTAATGGGTCAAAACCAATCAGAAACTTAGTTAGAACCTATCGCAAGTCAACTAAAAGTTAGATAAATAACTAAGGAATCTACTAATGTCAGAATGTAAACCTACTTAATAATGAAAATAAGTTCTTACTTTATATGTGAATTTAAAACTGAAGTTGTGTATTACTTTTTAGGATTTATTAACAAAGATCACGAATGTAACGTATAAGAGCGTATGACATTACATCCAAGTAAGTTAAGATTGATACTTAATGGCATATTGAAGTGTCATATCAGGATACTTGGAGGAGTAAGAGTGCTTGTTTGTGATTGTAGTTAGATTATTTATGTGTGTGCTTGGAATACTGATTGTTGATTGGGTGTTAAACCTTAAGTGTTGTTTTCTACTTGAACATATATCATATCTAACTTGTATGAACTTGGTTGGTCACCTAATAATCTGGACTAAACTTAAGTTAACTAAATGTCTAACTTGATATTCACAATAACCCAATAGGGGTAACAATTAGGTTGTCAGACTAAATATCGACGCATTCGTTAAAAATAGTAGAAATGGTCATTTTCCCACCCTTCATCGAACTAAGTGATAGGAGAGGAGATCGTGGCAAGGTTGGGATCAGTGGTTCAAATATTGTCTAGGGAGAAGGGTGCTCTCTATTGCATAAGCTCGAATTTAGTTTGATAGTATCGTATTGAAACTCCTTGGAATCAAGGTTAGAGTAGACGAAATTACTTTAATTTCATAATGAATCGGTTAAACATTGTAAGATGCTATATCATTTGTCAATTGCATTTGCATATAATTAATGATTACACAACCTTGTTTGTTAATGTGTTCTTATGACTTTATCCTTTCTTACTAAGCTAGTTGAGCTTACATCTCTATAGATTGTTTTGTAAGTGTGGAGTAGTACCGAAAGATGTCTCGTTATACTTGTCCACAAGTTAGTTTTGATGAGTTGGGAGTAAAGTGAAGGAGTTTAATGAATGGAAGGAAGTTCAAGTCTCTTTTGTTTTTCTTTTGTAGGAGGATTATAAGGTCTTCTTAGGGACCTTATAGTCTTCGTTGGGGTGGATACCCTTACAAATAAGGATCTCCATCTTTAGGCGTACTCCTTGAATGATTCATTATGCCTCTTTTACAGGGTAACCAAGTCCATCATGGTCGGTGCTACTTGCACATTAAACTTGTACTATTTGAAGAATGCCCTAGCCAACTTCTCCCATATGTTCACCTGGTTCAAATCTAGTTAGGTGTACTAGGTTAAAGTAGGACCTATCTAGCTATCTTGAAAAGTTTGCACCATAAGTTGGTCATATTATACGTACTTGCCCATCTTTCATATGTACAATCTAGTGTATAGCTTAGGGAAACCAATCCCATTGTATTTTTGAAAGTCAGATACCTTGAATTTTTCTAGAAAGCTTCCATAATCATAAGTGAAGAAGTCTGTAATACCAACCTGTTGGAAACCATCATACCTTTCAAGCATTTTCATCTTCTCAGTGATCTGTAAGGTCAATTGCCTCTATAACTCCTTTAATCTATCTTGATCAACTTCAAGCTTTGGGTTGACTGAGAATAGGTAAGTATTAGGCTCAAAAGTCGAGTTGGCCTTCGGATAGACCTCTTCTATCTCAAAAGATTCAAAAGTCGAGTTGACTTTGGGATAGGCCTCTTCTACTTTAAGGGGTAGGGCTTCAACATTCTTTCCATATCAGCCTTTAGAGCTTTCCTCATTTGATGGTGCTGTGGATCTAAGTAAAGTGATGCTGTCAGCAAAGAAGCTCAATTGGTCTACAATTTTTCCTACTGATCTTTCTAAGGAGTAGAACCTCAGCTCAGTAAGATCAACAACTTCGAGGTTGACACTACTGTTATTGGTATTGGTGTTGTCATTCCCTTAGCTAGCTATTCTAGTCTGAAAGTAGGTTCGGATAAGACTTCTCTAGAAGGTTTGACACTTAAGAGCTATCTTTGCGTCCTGGTTTAAGATCACTTCTTAACAAGTTAGTGCATATATTATTCTTTAATATTTGAAGACATAAAACCGGAATAAATAAGCAAAGAAAAAATGCAAGTGTACCATACAGATGCAAAAAAAGGGATCGGCGATTAACTAACAAAACAGCAAGTTTATTTGTCATTTCTCAACTCCCAGAGTTTTATTACATCGAAATAAGAGAAAATTACAAATCAATCTAAACTAATCTTCCTGTTTTCTTCTTTTGGTTGGTAGGTTCAACTACCACTACTTTACCCTTCTTTTAACCAGGCTCGATTGTTTCCTCAAATTCTTAGATCCTCTTTTAGGCCATCTTCAATTGGTGTTCCAAGGCACAAGATCTCTACCTAGACTCCCAAAAGAGGTTTTCCCACATGTCCTTTTTGTTGTAAATGACTTCTATACAAGCTTTTACTTGATCCATATAGGTCATCATTTTAGAGCTAGAATTTGTGGGGGAAGGTTGAAGGACCTCTAGTACCTGATATTGTATTGTACCTGCCTCGTGTAGTTGAGCATATAAGTATTCTTTAGTAACCCTTTACTTGTCTACTTCTCCCATGAATTCGCTTAAATCGATGTTAAGGCTTATAGTCTTAGTGTCCCACTAAGCCTTAATCTTGAGAAGGTTGGATACTTTTTCTGAGGAGTAAAGCTTTTCGAAGTTGAGAGTGAATGGCTCTAATGAAGGCCTGTGAACTATGTCCCGAATGCCTCTAAACTACCTTACCATGTCGTTTGGATAATAGCTTGTACACCAACTCATTTCAATCAATGGTATAGCATGATAGTTTTTACACACCAAAATGACCTTAGTATAATTGCTCCATCTAATGGTCCACAATATGTCTTTGACTCGAAAATCCTATATAGAACTTCTATCTAGAGAAGGGTGGAGATATCTTCTAGTAACTTGATCTTATCAATGAAAGAGTCGATAAGATCAATCTTATGGGCGAACATGCCCCTTATCAAATCTAACCCAAATCACTTGATGTAGTTAACGAACCATACTATTAACAATGCCATGCTTGACTTGAGATCTCTATAACCTTTTTTCTTAAAGATATTAAGGTTTCTTATTTATTTAACAAGTAGGGCAAGGATATAAGGATTTCCTTCCCAAAATTGAGCCACTAATTCTGCCACCCTAGAGTGTATAAGAAAAGATTCGCTTGAAAATAGGATGGTAGTAAATACTGCTAATATGTAGGCCTTGATCCGATTCTCCTTCCAATTACTAAGAAATAGAGCCCACTTGTTAGAGCTGGGTTCAATCTAGAACTAATGGATCAAATCCCATATCTTGATAGCATAATTGTTACAATCACTCAAGGCCTCATTTATTTCAAACTTACGGATCCCTAAGAATTTGGAGAAGATGTTGGCTAGGCCGAAATTAAGCTCCGAAACGTATATTTCATCTAAAGGAATGGTCTGAAGCAATTAGGCATATTCTTCCAAAGTTAGGCTAATTAGGTGTGGCTCAAGGCGAAATGCAACTTCTTTAGGTTCCTAAAAATGTATTAAGGCTCTTACTAGTGTAATGTTAATATTAACCTTGGATAGTGAGAGTATAAGCCTAATCTTATTGGTGATGAAATCTTGTTCCATTAGGTTGAAGACTTGAAACCATTGATTGAGTATAGGCTTCGGGTTTGCAGGCTTGTGGACATAAATCTCTTTGGCAAAGACCTTGACGTTGGATGAATTGGTCATTTCTAAAAGATTACAAGAAAAACATAAATTACAAAAGGAAAAAAATCTACATAAAAGAGAAACTCATATTTACAAAAGACTCTTATGTACATGAATTCTAAGAAAAATACAAGGAAAAGAACTCTAAGTTTGTTGTCTTTCTTCTTGTTCTCTCTTTATATATATATATACCGCTTTGTTAGTTATCTGCTAGTCTAGAAAAATATATGCAAGAAGGGTAGGTTCTAAAAGTTTTTAGACTCTATGACCTCACATGTTTCTAAAAGATGATTCCTTAGTCACATTGAAGTTTAAGTGGGATAACCTAATTAGCCCTAAGCGGTGGTTTCCTTACTTCACCTAAAACTTACACAATGGCTCCCTATCCTAAGGTCTTGAGACGGCCCAGGTTTGACTATGTCTAATTTGCATTCATGATGCATAAAGTAAAATCCCAAATAAAAAAACTTAAATAAAGCTATCCTACAAAAAGTTAGTACAATTATGAAAAATAATAATGAATAAACAAGCAAATAAGTTACATACAATAAGGTGAATTCAAAAATTAATTCTAAATTTGGAAAGTTGAATGGGTAATCCTATTAACATCCCCAGTGGAGTCGTCAAGCTGTTGAGTCAAATTTTTCTCGATTTTTATAATTTTCCTTAAACCGATCGATACTAAACCATACTTGTATAATATTCATCCTTGACTAAGGTTTAAAGAAAATTGGCTTTTTAAAAAAAACTTATAAACTTTTAAAGTCACCACCTGACCAAAGTTAGGAAATGGTTTTGGTCAAAACCAAATTGATAAATTTGGTTTTGATTTATACACTAGTATACATAGGGAAACCCAATTTTTAGAAAAGGGTTTTTAAAAGACAAGAGATATGAGTCGGGGGTTAGATTCTTTAAACCCTTATGGGTACCAGAAACTTTCATAATTTAGATTTAATTTCTTAAAATTGCCTTAATTTATTAACATTACTTCTAATCGATTAATTTTAGGCTAAAAAAGGAAAATTAAGATTTTTTTTTATTTTTTACCAAATTGAGTAATTTGAACTAAAAGTGGGAAAAAAACTAACTTTTTTCGTTTTTTACGTCGCCTCGAAGGTACGTATATACTCACTATTCAGAGTCAAACATACGTAGTTCTTTTTTGTAAAATTTTAATCTATTGGATTCGTTTTAATTTTGAAAACATGTTAAGTTTACGTTTTAGGTAGATTTAATTTTATTAAGAAAGATTTAAAGGGTCCTAATTGGGGTTTTATTTTTGAAAAGTTTTAAAAGTGTCCTAACTTTGAAAAGTAATGATTTATTTTTGTTTGTTTCGAAAATTGATTTTTTTTTTCTAGGTAGGCAAACAATTTTTATTTTCATTTATTATTATTTTTATTTATTTATTTTCCTTTTTTTTTTATGTTTTACCATAGAAAATAAAAATAAACTTAACTTTTTTTTTCTTTTCTTCCTTTTTTTATCTTTTTTTCATTTTTTTTTACAATTACAATAGGGGTGAATAAATAAAAAAATTAATTAATTAATTAAAAAATACAATATGAACCAAAATAACAAAACTAAAATATAAACAAAGAAGGCTTCAAACTGGATCACCAGCGCGAACATAAGTCGAAGCGCGAGTCTAGGTAGGATCTAGACCCTATTTGAGTCATACGTACTAGGTATGTGACTGTAAATGGAGAAGAACAGAGGGATGATTGGGAGTGCCCCTGGAGGTCGTTTCAATAGCCAAAATGAGTAGGTGATGCGATTTTTTTGTACGATAGATTAGGGAATAGGGTTATAAGGAAAACATTGAAGCCAAAAAGGGTGGTTTAGTGGTAGTTAAGATGTGGTCGACAACGATGGTTGTGATATAGTTGTGATGGTGGTTGCTGGTCGTGGATAGTTAGTTAGGTACAGGGTTATGAAGCGTAGTGGATTCGACCATGGGGTTGGTTTAGGGGAATGACCACAAAAGTTGGTGGTTCGAAAGGGTTAGGGTATAACAATTAGGGTTTCACGATGGTATATTGCGCGAGGTTTTAAGGGTACAACCAAGAGCAAGGGTAGTTGGGTTCAAGTGAATGTGTCATGGGGAGGCTATAGTAAGGGTGGTTTTGCTCAAGAGTAGCAAGAGAGAGAGAAAGCTATAGAGAGAGGTAAGGGGGGCAACAGTCAAAAGAGAGAGAGAAAGAGAAAGAGAGTAAGTAAGGGCGATTTTGCTCAAGAGTAGCCCTAGAGAGAGAAAGCTGTAGAGAGAGAGAGGGGGTCGACAGTCGAAAGATAGAGTAAGAGAGTTCGAAAGAGTTTAAGAGTAAGTTTTCTGATGATTGTGCTTTTTCTGAGCTTCCCTGGCCTCCTTTTATACTAATCTATCACCGATTAAGCGAAGGAAGTTTAGAAATCAACTTAATTCAGAGAATTATGTTAATGAATTTTTAACCTATGAAAACCTTTTTTTTTTTTTCAATTTTCAATCCAAATTCAAATGCGTAGTTAATTGAATCTAAATAAGATTTTGGTCAAAAACAAAACTAAGCCATGCCTAGTTTACAATTTTGCCAATGATTTGGAGAAATTACAAGAAAAAGAGATTTGAATTCAATGCTAAAATCGACTGAAGGAGGAATGTATGGAAAAACTGGAGAAAATAAAGGAAAGGGGAAGAAAATGAAGGAAAGATTGTTGACATAGTGCCACGTCAACTATGCGAATAGTAAAGTGTCATGTGTCCTATGCCGCGTATAAATGACACGTGTCATGCCACATGGCGGACATGTGTCTATTACGTAGTGTGTCCGCGACTGGCCACGTATTACAACTAGGCATGTAGCCTAGTAACATCATGACACGTGGCATATATGTTTTTTAGAGAAAACAAAATGCAATTTTTTACCTTTGGCAAGATTTGAACCTAAGTCTCCCTTATACTTATACATGTATACGACCGAATGAGCTGTTTGTTTTTTCCTTGTTTATATGTGCAACAAAATTACACATATAAACTAGGTTTTCCTAGGTCAAATTTAAATCTAAACCTAGGCCCAAAACCCTTCCTATTATTTTTATCATCTCAGATCCTAAAACCATTAAAATTTTTTATTCTATCTCAAATCATCTAAATCTTTTAACTTTCTAAATTTTATTTTTTAAAATTTCTATTTTTTTGTAGTTTTCTAATTTTTTTTATTTTTCTGTACTTTTATCTAAATTTTCTATTTTTCTAATTTTTGTTTTTTGTTCTTTTTTTCTAAATTAAGACCCTTCATAGTATTCTAAAAATCTAAAAATAAAAGCAGGGGCAAAAATGAGGTATCGGCAACTACCCCTTTTTATAGTAAAGTTTAAGCAAAACTTTAACACAAAAATAAAAAAAACACTATTTTTTCCTTAAGGATGGATTTTCCTTGAGAAGTGCTATGATTAGATAGTTTTCCTAACCTTGGTCCATCGAGGATTTAGTGAATGGTGAAAGGGGAGAGGAACAACACTTTAAGGTGTAAACATTCCATTTTTGCCCCATTTTATTTTAAAATTTTTAGAATATGATAAGGGATCCTAATTTGGAAGAAAAAGCACAAAAAAAATAAAAATAAAAATTTAGAAAAATACATGAAAATAGAAAATTTAGAAAGGTATAATTTATAAGTAAAATAGACTTTTTAGGTAAATAAATTATTTTTAGGAAAATAATATTTAGAGTTGTGAATAATTTAAATAGCACTTTATTTTATAGATTTTTTAGGTTTTTCTTATAGAATAAGTACTATTTAATTGCAAAATAAAATAAGGCATAGACTAACAGTTTAATGGTATTACACTTGGACTTGATGTTACATTTGAGTTAAGGATCATGGGTTCGAATCTCACTACAAGCATAAAGTGCCTTTTATTTTTTTCATCTAAAACACACCTACCACATGTCTTGTCAATGACACCTAGCACAACATTGCTAGCTAACGTAGCACCACGTTAGTGCCATCTTCCCTCATTTTCCTCTTCTCTTTTTTTCTCCAGGATTCCTACAATTTCCCTTATTGGATAGTCCACTTTGAAGCTTGATTTGGGGCATTTTCCTTTGAAATTTGACCAAATTAACTAGATAATTGCAAAGTCTACATAGGATACTTCAAACCTAATACATTAGCTCATCCAAATTCATCCATTTAAGCGGTCATATTCGAGTCTAAAGATGGGGAAAAAAATTTATGTTTTTTCATTGAAATTAGCTTCATTAATTCAAGCTGAAAGCCAAAGCTGTTAAAACCAAACACAAAAGCTCAATCACAAACTAGCTAAGCATTTTTTTGGCTTTTAACCAATCACTACAGCTCATTGACCACACCCCAACAACTGAAACCCAACATCCATGAACACTACATTACATGTAACCAAACTAAACATACACAACACCTACACAATCCACAACCCACTCTCCCTTTACTACTGTTAACTGCGACACCAAACCTAATTCACTACTCAACCTAACATAACCACATCAAACTAATATTGCCCAAGTACAACAACTCAGTACACTCAGGTATGCAACCCTAACCCATTCAATCAATATTGATCCTCGACTCTCTCTCATCTAACGCGCACACATACTGAAGATTCCAACTCCATCTCGACCCAACCTCGTAGTGACCATTAAACCCTAATCTCGTGAACCACCATGCACCCAACGCTAGCACCCAACAACCATTAAGCATTAACATCAACCCCACCCATCCGATCACCTTTACCACGGCAACAGCCAAACTCGATGCTAACTAAACTAAACCACTTCTTCGCCGTACTCCAACAACACCACAGTCCATTACACAAACGACACCCAGTAAATAGTTAGACTCACTGCTAGCAAGCTTTAAACACCATACACAACCACCATAATATCCATCAACCAAACCCAAATCCACACAATGCCTCTATAGCCAACATCCAAACTCCCCATTTGCTAGCCAACAACCATAGCATCAATCACTCACCAAACAACATGGCCACTACCCTACGCTACTAACCATCGGACATCCTAACCTTAATTAAGGCCATAGTAGCCCTTTCAAAACAACCACCGCCGTGCCTCCCTGAGCCAAACTAACCCCACCAAAAGACTCTCAATCCTTCAAACCCCCTAAATACCCTCTTGCATCATCTTAAAACAACCTAGTCGCCGCCACCCAAGCATCAACCACCACCTTAAAATCACAAACCCTCAAAATGGCAACCAAATACGATGGAGCTATTACAAGAGCCCCTATGACCACTAACCTAACTAGACATGCATAATAACCATTAAGGAAATGATTACGTGTGCCAAGCCAAATATCAACCCTTTCAATAAGCATATCTTAAATGGTTCTTTCCTACCCTTAGTCGAACTAAGTAATAGGACAGGAGGTCGCAATAAGGTTAGAGGTCGTAGTTCAAGGATAGTCTAGGGGGGAGTATGTTCTCCATTGCATAAGCCTGGGTATGGTCTTATTTAAGTCGAGTAAAACTCCTCAATTTGAGTTAAAGCAAATGTAATTTCTCTAACCTCACAATGGTCTAAATAACATTATGCGATGATGCATATGATTAATTGCATTGCATTGCATTTCATTTCATTATAATTAATAACTTTGTTTGCGTTTGTATGTTACTCTCCTGTCTCTATCCTGTTTATTGAGTTAATTATGCTCACATCCCTATAAATTATGTTGCAATTACCAAATAAAGGATAAAGATGTAGCATTATACTTAACCACATGTTAGTTTGCGAGCGGTTTGAGAGAGAAAAGATATATAAAAGCTATTGAAGTTAGATCACTTTTAAAGTCTTGGTCTTTTGGGTAAACTAATTGGTGTAAATGTAATCTATGAAAATATGTATTAGAACTTGTGAACTTTCAAAAATTTTCTTGCACAATGTAAACTTTTGATGTAAATATAAATTAAGTACTAAAAGTATATACTACAGTATTTCTTGTAAATATTTTGAAGGAAATACAATAGGTTCTAATTAGAACAAGTACCTTACTTGACACTTCAAGCTGGTTAAGTCGTGTTTACCTTGTGTAGGCTACATCAACAATAGCAACTGTAAGATCAGTTTTTATCTTAGATTAGTCTACATGTTGAGACTGTTATGACTTCACCCGTTAGGAGTGTGATAGTTGGGTCATAATTAAAAATCAATTAGACATCTTAAGTACACTAAGAGTTGGAGAATAATTGGGTCATAAAAAATTTAGACTTATAAGTTTATATATATAAGCTGTAAGTATGAGGAATGTTGAGCCTAATTTTTCCCGATTTATATAAGTTTTCTTTAACTCAGTCAAAATTAAAACCTATCCATTTAATATTGACCCTTATAGACACCTAATTTTTGCTCTGCTTTTATTTTTCAGAATAGGTTATAGGGTTCTAAATTAGAAAAAAATACAAAAAAATAGAAAAATAAGAAAACCCCCAAAAATAAGAGACTTAGGAAAATACAAAAAAAAAAAGGAAAATAAGAAAAAACACAAAAAATGGAAAAATTTAGAAAAATATATGAGAAATTTGAAAAGTCACAAAAAATAGAAACTAGAAAAAATAGGGAATTTAGAAAATAATAAAATTTTAAGTTGTTTAAATAAAATAAATTTTTTAAATTTAAATAAAGGGTCATTGGGCTTAGGTTTAAATTTAATTTAAATCTCGCTCAAGTTGACTTAGTCCATATGTGTAATTAAATTGTACATATGGATAAGACATAAGCTAATGGCCTAATGATAAAATAATTGAACTAAGCACATGGATTAAGTTAGAGATCAGGGATTCGAGACACACTAGAGGCATGAGGGTAGTTTTTTTATTGTTTTCCTTTTTTCAAGCTCTACGCGTGGCCATATGTTAGGCTGTTATTGGGCCACATGTCTAATTACAACATGTGGCACTTTATGATTGGTCACAACAACACGCATTCTTTCCCCCTATTTTTTTCTCCCCTTTCCTTGTCTTTCTTTTTTTTTTTTATCAAAAAACATAGCACACACATGGAAGGGGGGAAAGGGAATTCACTTTCAAAAAAACACACAAAACACCAAAGGGGACATTTTTCAGAAAACGCACGAAGGGGGAATTGTTTTTCAAAAACACACATACACAAAGGAGCTCCATTCTCAATTCGTAGTGCAGGGAAAGGGGGGTTTTCATTTAAAAAAAAAAAACACTTACACACGTAAGGGGGACCCATTGACTGACACTCATCGTCTGGTCTCTCTCTCTCTCCAACTCTCCCTCTCTTCCCACTAGCTAACTTTCTCTCATCCTCCCTCTCCCACCAAGTCGAAGACAACTCCCTCTCTCTATCTTACCGTCCAATCTCTCTCTCTCTCTTCCCACCACTAAACACTCTCGACTTTCTCTCTTAGCTCACTCTCTCAGACCCTCATCTTCTCTTTCTCGGACTAGCCATGGCTACACGACACAGTTCGCCACTCTCTCGACACCGACCCGACACCATTTACTCCAAACCTCGAACCACCCTCACAGAACCTTCTCTCTCTCAATTTCCTCAAACTCTTTTCGGCTAACTTTAACTCTCTCTCCACTTTTCGATCACTTCTCTCTCTCTCTCCATTATATTCTCCTTTTCTCCACCATCTCTCTTAACGTCCTCTCTCTCTCTCGTACAATACACATAAACACCCACAACGAACCCTCTCTCTTTCTCCAAACCCAAACCTACTGTACACACATCAAATCACACAACACCTTCACACCAAAGTCACACCGCTCGCAAGACACCCTATAACCAACACAATGCGTACACTACTACTCCACTACACAACCCATCGCCACTTCAACCACTACCCAAACCACCTCCGTTGGTTGTGGTGTTGAACCAAACCCACTATCGTCAATCCAATAGCCACAAAAGTAGCTTTTCCCGATTGTTTTGGCCGTTGAAACACCCTCTAAAACACCCCTTTCAACTGGTTGTGTGTGATCCAACCCAAACATGCTCCGCATCCAACTTAAAGACTGCCTTAAGGCCAATACGCATCCAGCTATCAAGATTGGTCTGACCTTTTGTTCTTTGCAACCTGACTGCATTGTTTTTTTTTTTTAATTCTTTATTTTTTATTTTTGTGCATTTATTGATTTATTTCAATATGTAATTGTAATGAAAAAAGAAAACAAAAAAAAAAGAAGATAGAAAAGCAAGAAAAAAAAAGGGAAAAGATGTAAAAAAGGAAAGAAAGAAAAAAGAAGAAAAACTGAAAAAGAAGAAAAAAAAAGAAAAAAAGAATTGTTTTATTTTTGTTTTCAAATTTCAACCAATAAAAACCAAAAAAAATATAACAAAAATAAAAAGTAGAGGAATAAATATAAAATTGTTTTATCACCTAGAAAATTGATTTTCCAAAAAATAAAATAAAATAAATCAATCATTTTTCAAATTAGGATCATTTAGAATTTCTAAAAATAAAATCCAATTTAGGGCCTTTTAGAAAATTTCTTCAAATAAATCAAAATGAGTAAAAACGTAAACCCAACATTTTTTCCAAAATTAAAATCAATCAACCCGCTATATTTTTTGTGAATGAATTGCGGAAGTTTGATCCCGAATAGCAAGTACGTAAGCATCCGTACAACAATACAAAGTGACTTAAAATATGAAGATTTTTATTTTTTCCATTTTTGTAAATAGTTGTATAAATTAATTAATTTAGTCACATGTAATATGATTAGTTGTTTAGAAATTAAAATAAAAAAGTATATTTGAAAAGCGAAGTTAAATTCAGAAAGGTAAAAAGTGATATTCGTTATTCGTTTAGGGTTTAACAAATTAGCCCTTAGATCAAGATCTCTGGTTTAAAAAAAAAAATGTTTTCTTGGTTTTTTAATCGATATATTGGTAGCTAATTGGTTATAACTTAACTCTTTTTCTCGGCTCAGGTTGGGTGGCGACTCCAATACCTTTTCAAATGTAAAAAGACTCGGTCTTCTTTAAACCTTAGTCAAAGGTTGGTACTAAACGAGTAAGGGTTTAGTACTGATCGGTTTAAAGATAGCTTAATTTTATAAAAGAACGGAGAGGGTGAAAAACCAGGCTTAACAATCTTTGACTAAGATTTAAGAAAAACTAAAGATTTTTTAAAAGAATTTTATAAGCACTTGGGAGTCACCACCTAACCGAAGTCAAGAAATAGTTTAGGTCAAAACCAAATAGGTAGATTTGGTTTTGATCTAGACACTAGTTCGTAGTGAAAACCGATTTAAAAAAGGGTTTTTGAAAAACCAAAGATTTAGTCTAAGGGCTAGTTGTTTAAACCCTTTCCGATACTATCAATTTTCCAAATTTAGATTTAATTCTTGAAATCATCGAAAAATCAACATTAAATAATTTGGTTTTTTCTTTTTACTAAATTAAGTAATTTAAGCTGGAAAATGGGAAAAACTAAATTTTTTCGTTTTTTATATCACTTTAGAGGTACTAATGTATCCGTTAATTGGAATCAAACGTATGTAGTTTTTTTATAAAACTTTAGACAAGTGAGTTAATTTTAATTTATGAAAAATTTGAGTTTACATTTTTACCTCAATTTAGATTGAGAAAAACTTTCTAAAGAGGGTTCTAAATTTGATTTTTTTTTTTAAATACTAAAAAAATTCTAATTTTGGAAAAGGGTTAGTTTATATTACTTTATTTAAAAAAAAACGGATTTTTCTAAGTTATAATATAATTTTTCTATTATTTTCATTTTATTTTACCTTATCTTATTTTATGTATTAACTAAAAAAAAAAGAAGCAAAAATATACCAAGACTTTTTTTCTTATTTTGTTCTTTTTCTTTTTTTTTTTTCTTCTTTTTTTTCTTTGTATGGTTACAATTACATTAGAGATAACAAAAAAAAATCGAAACAATAAAATAAGACTTCAAACCAGATCAGTAGAAGCAAGGTCGGACTTCGGTTTGATAGTGGATCTAGAGCGGTCTTCAGGTTAAGTCAGACAATTTGGAATGAATTCCAGGTTACAGTTGAAGAAGAGGGTAGTAGCTCATAGGGGGGTAGTTCAACTCAATCTGGCCACCAAAATGAGTGAGAGGAGACTTTTGTAAGTTTTAGATTGGACCTAGGGCGAAGAGGGGGTAGGCGAAGTGTCGAGGCTAATGGAGGTTGCTATGGTAGTTTCGAAGCAAAAGGGGCAACGGTAGTGGTGGCCAACTCTTGAGGGGATTGCTCAGTTTGAAATGGTGGCTGGGTTCGAGGTTTTGGGTAGTGATGAGTCGCATGGTGTTGTTGTTTTGACTTAGAGTGGTAGGTAGAGCAAGACGCAGCAGTAGTCATGGTTTCAACTTTAGGTGTTGGTTAAGGGTAATGGAGGTGTGGTGGAGCTTATGATTGGTGGCATTGGAGAGTTTGTGTCGTAGGGGGATTCGGTCATAGTGGTCATGTAGTGTGGAAGTGGTTATGGTGGTTCGAACAGATGGGAGAGAGATAATGGTTTTTTAGAGAGAGTGTGTATGAGACTACAGAAAGAGTTTTGAGTAAGGCTTTTTCTCATTTTTTCTCCTCCCAAAAGAGCTTCAAGATATCCAATTTATAGGGGAAGAAACTCGACTGAGCTTTAGAAAGGCCATTAATGGTCAATTTGGCCATTAATGGCCAAGGAGATTTGATCTTCGAACATAGGAAAGAGGCACGATCTGAGTTGATTCCTAGTCAAAACCACATCCTTAGTGTTTTTCCTTACTAAGTTGATCGAATAGAAGCTTTAATCTTTAATGAGCAGCTAAAATCAAGTTCATTAAAGCTTAGCAAAAAATCCAATTTTCAAACTTTCTTTTATTTTCATCCCGTACTTTGACCTCTTATTCAATTGAATCTAAACAAGTTCTTGGTACATATTAAAATTAAGCCATGCAATCTTCATGATTTTACCATTAAATTGGTAAAATCATGTGGATAAGACCATGAAAAAGGGCCACGAACACAATTGTTCGAGCGAAGAAAATGTAAGAATATATAGGGAAAAGGAAGGAAAGGGAAAGAAAGAGGTGCTCATGCGGTGCTGAAGTGGCACCATGTCAGCTGAGTAACCCAATGGCGTCATACCACGTATCAAACATGTGGCAAAAGCCGACATGTCATGTGCTACATGTCAAATACGTAGCATGACACATGTCAGGGGATGCTGATGTAGTGTCATCTGGCGCTACGTTGACTCGCAGTCACATCCAAGTGGTATTACGTATTAGCAATAAATATGTGGCCTAGCAACAAACTGACTCGTGGCAAGTAAGGTTTTAGAGAAATAAAAGGTACTTTGTACTTGTTGCAAGATTCAAAGTATAGAATTGTTAGGCCATTAACCTATGCCTTATCCATATATCCAATTAAAGTGCATATATGGATTAGATTGGTCTAAGCTAAATTTAAATATAAGCCTAAGCCCAAAAATCTCTATTCTCTTATTATCATTAAGGCCCTAAAAAAAATACTAAGGCTAAATTAAAAATCCTATTCTATTTAATCTATCTAAAAATTAATTTTTTTATTTATATTATTATATTTGTTTTCTTTTTTTTTTTGTATTTTTCCTAAATTTTCCAGTCTTTGTGATTTTTTTTTTCTAAATTTTCTATCTTTTGTAATTTTTTTTGTAAATTTTCTTTTTTTTTTTTTGTATTTTCCTAAATTAGGACCCTCTTAAAAAAATTAAAATTATAAAAGGGACAAAAATGAGATGTCCGCAACTACCCCTTTTTTAGTAAAGTTTAAGTAAAACTTTGCCATAAAGATAAAAAAAGACACTATTTTTACCCTAAGGTAAAATTGCCCTAAATAGCACTATAAAAAGCTAGCTTATCCTAGACCTAATCCACTAGGGATTTAGCAAAAGGTGAAAGAGAGAGAAGGCATTCTAAGGGATGATTGATGTTAGAAGGGGTTTTAGAAAGGTCTAGCGCCCTAAAAGTCGACTGGAAAAAAATCGGTTTGAAACCTGATCGTACCCTTTTAAGCTGACTAACTTAAGCAAAAGCGTCTTTAAGGAACTAGCAACTCTAAATTAGAATCGATTTAAAAAAAAAAAAAAAAAAAAAAAACCCGGTCATGCTCCTTTGAGCTCATGAACTAAGGTAGGAGCATCTCTCGAGGACTAGCAATCCTAAATTGAAATCGGTTTAGAAAAACCTAATCATACTCTTCTGAGCTCACTAACCTAAATAGGAGCATCTCTCGGGGACTAGTAACCCTAAATTGGAAATCGATTTGAAAGAACTTATTAGTGCTCTTCTGAGCTTATTAACCTAGATAGGAGCATTTCTAAGAGACTAACAACCCTAAATTAGAATCAATTTGAAAACATAGTCATGCTCCTTTGAGCTCGCTAACCTAGGCGGGAGCGGCTCTTAGGGATTAACAATCCTAAATTGAAATCAATTTGAGAAAACATGGTCATACTCTTCTAAGCTCACTAACCTAGGCAGAAGCGTCTCTAAGGGACTAGCAACCTTGAATTAGAATCGATTTAAAACCTGATAATGCTATTCTGAGCTCATTAACCTAGGCAGAAACATCTCTTAGGGACTAATAACCCTAAATTGGAAATCGATTCTAAAATTCGGTTGTGCTCTTCTAAGCTCACTAACCTAGGTAAGAACTTCTATCGGGGTCTAGCAACCATAAATTGGAAAATCAATTTGAAAGAACTTAATAGTGCTCTTCTAAGCCCATTAACCTAGGTAGGAGTATCTTTAAGGGACTAGCAATCCTAATTTGGAATCGATTTGAAAACCTGGTCGTACTCCTTTGAGCTTGCTAACTTAAGTGGAAGTGTCTCTTTGAAACTAGCAACGTTAAATTGGAATCAATTTGAAAACCTAGTCATGCTCTTTTGAGCTCACTAACCTAGGCAGGAGCATCTCTCGAGGATTAGCAATCTTAAATTGGAATAGATTTGGAAACCTGATCGTGCTCCTTTAAGCTCACTAACCTAAGCGAGAGTATCTCTAAGAGACTATTAACCTTAAATTAGAATCAATTTGAAAACCCAATTGTGCTCTTCTAAGCTCACTAACCTAAGTAAGAGCGTCTCTCGAGGACTAGTAACCTTAAATTGAAATCAATTTGGAAAACCTAGTTGTACTCTTCTAAGTTCACTAGCCTAGGCGGGAGCGTCTCTCGAGGACTAGGAACCCTATATTGGAATCAATTTGAAAACCTAGTCATGCTCCTTTGAGCTCACTAACCTAGACAAGAGCGTATCTTGCGAACTAGCAACCCTAAATTGAAATCAATTTGGAAAACTTGGTCATACTCTTCTAAGCTTACTAACCTAGGCGAAAACATCTCTCGAGGACTAGCAACCCTAAATTGGAAATCAATTTGAAAGAACCTAGTAATGCTTCTCTTAGCTAACTAACCTAAGTAAGCTAAGACCCTAAAGAGAGATTGGAAATGAGAAGTGCCTTATGGGCTTGCTATAAGAAATTGGTGATAGGAAGTGCACTATAGGCTTATTAATAAGAAATTGGTGAAGAGAAGTGCCTTATGAACTTGTTAAGAAGAAATTGGTAAAGGAAAGCACCATATGGGCTTACTATAACCCTAAAAGAAATTAGTAAGGAAAGTAACCTAGGAGCTAGCTAACATTCCTAAAGGAGTTTATGAGAGATGAGATTATGCTCCAAAAGCTGGCTAGAACCCTAAAAATGATGAAAGAGGGTACATCGCTTTAAAAGCTAGCTAGAACTCTAAAAAGAATGAAAGAGGGTACAACACTTTAAAAGCTAGCTAGAACTCTAAAATGGATTAAAGATGGGGTAGTGCTATAAGAGTTGGTTACAACCTTAAAATGGATTAAAGATAAGACAATACTCTAAGAGCTAGCTAGAACTCTAAAATGGATTAAACATGGGACAGTGCTCCAAGAGCTAACTAAAATCCTAAAATGGCTTAAAGATGGGACAGCGCTCCAAGAGCTAGCTAGAACCCTAAAATGGATTAAAGATGAGACAACGCTCTAAGAGTTGCTAGAACTCTAAAAAAATGGCTTAAAAATGGGATAGCACTCTAAGAATCGGCTAGAACCCTAAAATGGATTAAGATGGGAAAGTGCTCCAAGAGCTGGTTAGAACCTTAAAATGGATTAAGCATAGGACAACGTTATAAGAGCTGGCTAGAACTCTAAGAAATAGCTTAAAGATTAGATACCGCTCTAAGAGCTAACTAAAACCTAAAATGGATTAAAGATAGGACAATTCTCTAAGAGTTAGCTAAAACCCTAAAAAATGGCTTAAAAATGGGATAGCACTCTAAGAGCTAACTAGAACCCTAAAATGGATTAAAAATGGGACAGCGCTCCAAGAGTTGGCTAGAACCCTAAAATGGATTAAAGATGGGATAGTACTCTAAGAGCTGGTTAGAACCCTAAAAAATGGCTTAATGATGAGATAGAACTCTAAGAACTGACTAAAACCCTAAAATGGATTAAAGATGCAAAGTGAAGAATGTATCTAATTTGAAAGACTTCCTAACTCAAAACTATTTTTAATTAAAGAACTTGGTGAAAACCATTTATGATAAAAAAAGGTATCAAGGATTAAGTCCCTTAACGAATTACATTAATATGATCAACTTAAAAGGTGTGACCACATTGAAAAAGGAACAGATGACCTAAATTGAAAATTTAGCTACTTAAGACAACATGGATTTAAAAATGGACAAAAAAACTTATGATAAGCCCTTACTTTCTCTCTCTTTTTTTTCTTTTCTTTCTTCTTTTTTAATTTTCTTCTTCTTCTTCTTCTTCTTTTTTTTTTTTTTGAAAGTTTACTAACGAGTACAATTCTTATTAAGGAGCAAATGTTATAATTATCCCCTTTCTTGATAACCGCATGGGGCATCTTATATTCTTCTTAGTGTCTGAACATGTCCCCTGACCCCGATGCTAGGCTTCCTTGTAAGGTCTTGTGATTTTAAACATTTCTTTCCTAAGAAAAAGGTAACTCATGATTAGTCTAGTTAAAGAAGACTTCATTGCCAACTCTCAATGTAGATTACGTTCTTAACTACAGTCTTAAAAATCATAGTCCATTTTGCAAGTGATACACCTTGATCAATCTATTAGGTTTTATTTAGTTCAACATTGTGAATTTAGGTTTTTAGTCAGAGGATTTCAAAAAGGATTAATGAGAAAGCTTATTTGAAAGATTTACTTATTCAATCCGAGTATACGAGTCAAGAATCTTTAGGAGAAATTAGAAGTATACTTGCCCCAGTTTCAAAAACGATTTTTATTTAAGATAAATTATTCTAGTGATCAAATGAACTTTTATTATGTGAGGATGGTATTAAGGGTAGGGAAGCCTTGTATTTGTGATGGGTAAAGGAGCTTTGCATTTGTGATTTGGGATGGATATGTAGGGCTTATGTTTTTAGACTGGGCATTAGATTCAAGGCATTATGACTTTTGGGCCCTCTTTGGTTAGGCTTTTCTCTTACATATAAGGTTAATTTCCAAACCTTTCTCCTTTTTTTCTTTTTCTTTTTTTTTTTTTTTGTTGCCCCATTATTTGTTACTCCTCTCTTTTTCTTTCGGCCTAAAAAGTGATTATTTATATTACTAAGTCTTTGTCTTTGAGATTCAAAGCCCTAAATCTATGGATTCCAAGCATATGGGATTGGGTAAGGTATGTATAGGCTTAAGGTATTTGAAAAGAAGTCGGCTCTTCTTCATTTCAAAGAAAAATAACTTATTAGAAATAAAAGTTGTTTTTGAATTAATATTACTAAAGCAAGCAGAAATCAATTTCATCCTTCTCTCCTAATCAATAACCCTAACCTCCGAATTGCCCTAATATAGGGTGGTTCTTAACAGGGTTTAGATTTGAAAATTCTCCAAATTGGTCCAATAGGGTTAACAAGAGATAATTGTGTTTGAGATTTGAAAATCAATGCCTAACTTCAATTTAATCTACATGCCATATTTAAAATGGACCTCCTTTAAGGAATAAATCCAAATATCCTCACCATTAGTGTTCAAGGGTTAGTGTATAGGATGAAGTTCACCTCATTTCATTCTAAACATTTTAAAAGTGAGTTCTAATTCCTTAGGGAGGAACCTATATTTCTTTTTTCCCTAAGGTGGAGATGGACTTTGCCCCCCAATTCTCAAAACATGCTCCGGTTTTCATACTTTTCACTTGATTTGAGTTCAAGACTTAGGTTGTATTTGACTTTATGTTTTAACTAAGCTTATAGTTGGGCTTAGTTTTCTAAATAGACCAAGGGTTTTGACTTGGCTTAGTTAACTTGATGGACCAGGGATTAGGTTTAGGTCAGCTACATTAATGGGCAGTGGTTTGTGTTTAGGTCAACTGCATTAATGAGTTGTATTTTATGTTCGAGTCAACTACCTTGATGGGCCAAGGGTTAGCTGCCTAAATGGGTAAGGGGCTTATGTTTGAGTTGGCTACCTTGACGAGCCAAGTGGCTTTATTTGGGTTAGATGCCTTAACGAGCCAAGGGTTAGCTACCTAAATAGGCTAAGGGGCTCGTGTTTGGGTTGGCTTCCTTAACGAGCCAAGTGATTTGTGTTTAGGTCAATCCATAAGAATTTGTAATTGTTAACAAATTTCTTTTCTTATCTTTTATTTTTTATTTTTTTGTAATTATTATATTTTTTATTTTGTGAGAGAGAAAGATAGGGCTCTATTTTATAGAAACCAAGAAATCTAATTGTAAAAAGGATGGTGATTTTGGGGTTTTATTGATAAGTCTATGGAATTTATTTACATTTCCCTAAGGGAGAGAGAATAAATGGTTAGATGAGTTCTATTGAAGGACTATTTACAAAGAAGGGAATGCTAAAGAATGAAGAAAAATAAATTAAAGAGAAAATTTATTATTTTGAAAAATCAGAGTATAAAAAACAAAGGAAAAGAGCCTAACATTTATTCTCGATGAAACTCAAAATTTATTCAAAGTCTTTTAACCACATCTAAAGTCACTAATCTAACTCTTGAAATTAAGCTGTAATCTTGTCCAATATCTCTAAAGTCCAATCCATGGTCCTTTCGCTTTTTTCAACCTAAGCCAACAAGGCTCAATTAGAGGCCTCAACGCATCTAGCCCTTTACTTCTAGTAGGTTGCTTTAGCTTGTAGTAGCTACTCATGCATTCCCAAGGCATTTGGTAGCCTATTGACTCTTTAATTGTTCTCTTGTTGGTTACCTGCCATTATCTTTAAGCCTAGACATTTCATAGACAAGAATTAGTTATCAATAAAAGAATATACGTAGAAATATGCATATGATTGGAACTGTTAGGTTTAGTACATTATTCTTTAAGTTGCAACCTTACTACTTGATTTGGTGTTTAACTTTTACAAAAAATGATTACATTTCTAAAACCTTTCCAATATTAGTAAGGTTGCAATTCTTAAGAGTAGTGTATTAACTCAAGGTTTTAGGGGAAGTACATGCAATTAGAGTGGATTCTAAAGGTCCTTAAGCTTTGTAACCTCACTTGTTTTTAAAAAACACCTTCATTAGTTGCATTATAGCTTAAGTGGGGGTGGCTTAATCAACCCCGAGCAGTGATTACACCACAATACTCGAAGCCTACACAATGCCCCCCCCCCCCCAATCCTGAGGGCCTAATACAGTCCAGATTTGATCGTATTTATTATGCATTCATGATGCATAAAATAAATTCCCCCCTAATATTGAAAGATTAAATAAAGTTTAACCCTACAAAATCAAAAGTTAATACTAAAACATGTAAAACAATAATAAACAAACAAATAAACAAAATAAAATACATTTAGTAAGATGATTTCAAAATTTAATTCTAAATTTGAAACGTTAGGTGGCTAGCTTTCTTAACTCCTCAATGGAATCGCCAAGCTATCAAGCTTGATTTTTAAGTTTTCCTTAACCCAATCAATATTAAATTCTACCCGTTTAATATTAACCATCGACTAAGATTTAAGGAAAACTAAATATTTTTTAAAAGAATTATATAAACACTAGGAAGTCGCCACCCAATTAGAGTCAAGAAATGGTTTAAGTCAAAACCAAATGGGTAAATTTGGTTTTGATCTAGATACTGGTTTACGGGAAAAATTGATTTAAAAAGGGTTTTTAAAAAGCCAAAGATTGAGTCCAGGGGCTAGTTGTTTAAACCCTTTTAGATATCATCAACTTTCTAAATTTAGATTTAATTCTTGAAATCACTAAAAAATCAACATTAAATAAATTAGTTTTTTATTTTTACTAAATTGAGTAATTTAAGCTAGAAAATGAGAAAAACTATTTTTTTTTTCATTTTTTAATCAACCTACAGGTATCTATATACCCGCTAATCAAAATCAGAATTACATAGGTCTTTTGATAAGATTTTAGATAAGTGAGTTGATTTTAATTTCTGAAAAAAAAAAATTAGGTTTACGTTTTTAACTCGATTTAGATTGAGGAAAACTTTTTAAAAAGGGTTCTAAATTTTATTTATTGTTTATTTTTCCTGATTTTGGGAAAATGTTAGTTTATGTTACTTTATTTTTTTTTTAAAAAAAAAAGGATATTTCTAAGTTATGAAATAATTTTTCTATTATTTTGCATATTAATTAGAAGAAAAAAAAGCAAAAATAAACCAAGACGTTTTTTCTTTCTCTCTTTTTCTTTTTTCTTCTTTTTTTTTTTTTGTGTGGCTACAATTACATTAGAGATAATAAAAAAAAAATGGAAACAACAAAACAAGACTTCAAATCAAATCAATAGGGGCAGGTTAAACTTTAGTTTGGTAGTTGATCTGGAGTGGTCTTCGAGTTAGGTTGGAAGGTCTGGAACAGATTCAAGGTTACGATTGGAGAAGAGGGTAGCAGCTCTGGGGAGTGGTTCAACTCGATCTAGCCACTAAAATGAGCGAGAGAGGAGACTTTTGTGAGTTTTAGATTAGACATAAGGGGGATAGGCAAAGCATTGAGGCTAATGGAGGCCACCTTAGTGGTTTTCGAAGAAGAAAGGGTAGCAGTGGTGATGGCCAACACATGAGACGATTGCTAAGTTTGAAATGGTGGTTGGGTTTGAGGTTTTAGTTAGTAGTAAGTCATGTGGAGTGGTTTATTTTGGCTTGGAGTAGTAGTTAGAGTAGTGTGTGGAGCAAGATACGGCGGTGGTTAAGGTTTCGGCTTTGGGTGTTGGTTAAGGGTGATGGAGGCACAGTGGAGCTTGTGACTGGTGGCATTGGAGAGCTTATGTCCTAAGGGACTCAGTCATAGTGGTCGCGTAGTGTAGAAGTAGTTTTGGTGGTTTGAATGGACAAAGAGAGAGACAATGGTTTCTTGGAAAGAGTGTGTTCGAGATTGGAGAGAAGGTTTAAGCAGAGCTTTTTCTCATTTTTCCTCCTCTGGAGGAGCTTCAACATGTCTAATTTATAAGGGAAGAAGCTTGGCTAAGCTTTAAAAAGGTCATTAATGGCCAATTTGGCCATTGATGGCTAAGGAGATTCATTCTTTGAATTATGGGAAAGAAGCACAATCCAAGTTAATTCCTAGTCAAAATCACATCCCCAACATTTTTTCTTACCAAGTTGATCGAATAGAAGCTTCGATCTTTATCGAGCAGCTAAAATCAAGTTCATTAAAGCTTGGCGAAAAATTCAATTTTCAAACTTTCTTTGATTTTCATCATGCACTTTGATCTCCTATTCAACTAAATATGGACGAGTTTTTGGTACAAATTAAAAGTAGGCCATGCAATCTTCATGATTTTACCATTAAATTGGTAAAATTGTGTAGATAAGACCATGAAAAACAGTCATGAACTTAGCCGTTCAGGCGGGGAAAACACAAGAAAATCTGGGGAAAAGGAAGGAAAGGGAAAGAAAGAGATATTGACGGGACGCTGAAGTGGCACTATGTCAGCCAAGTAACCCAATGATGTCATACCATGTGTCAAACATGTAGCAAAGGCTAACGTGTCATGTGCCACATGGCACGACACATGTTAGAGGATGCTGACATGGCGCTACGTCAGCTCGCAGTCACAACCAAGTGGTGCCATATGTTAGCAACAAACACGTAGCCTAATGATAAGCTAACATGTGGCAAGTGAAGTTTTAGAAAAATAAAAGACACTTTGTGCTTGTTGCAAGATTCAAACTCAAGATCTCTAAGTCATTGATAATGCAAGTCAGAGTGTAAAACCGTCAGATTATTGGCCTATGTCTTATCTATATATGTAATCAAATTGCATATAGTAACCAGTTTAACTTGGGCTAAATTTAAATCTAAACCTAAGCTTAAAAATCCCTCTTATATTATTATCATTAAGGCCTTAAAAAAATATTAAAACTAAATTAAAATTCATATTCTATTTAAACTATCTAAAAATTTAATTTTTATTTTTATTATCATATTTTTTTCTTTTTTTGGTATATTTCCTAAATTTTCCACTTTTGTGATTTTTTTTATAAATTTTCTATTTTTTGTGATTTTTTTGTAAATTTTCTATTTTTTTGTATTTTCCTAAATTAGAACTCTCTTTTAAAAAAAAAAACTAAAATCACATAAAAGCAAAAATAGGGTGTCTACAAGAATTTATTAAGTAAAACGATTATAAGTATTACAAAGTATAATGTTAATTTAATGACTTAATTGTTTGTAATTTGTAGAAATGGATTTATTTATACTCAAATGCATTTTATTTAGGAAGGTAACAAGTCTCCTATAGAGTATCGAATTCAAATGCAAAATTTGTTGTTAGACATAGCTAATTGGAAGTTATTTTATAATATTGATGAGATCATATTTACTTATAAGTGTAAGTTATCTTTTAGTATGAAAGATGATTGGAAGTTGATGGAGAATAAGTTTGGGTCAATGTATAATGAGTATACTATTATAACAACTTTTGAAAAAAGACACTTATAGCAGAAAGGAATTTTATCTATGATGTTACTTGTTTTATTTTTTTTAGCTATTATGGAACTAAGTAAAAAATATTCCCCTAATTTCGATCAAGTACCCATAGGTGTGTTCCTCATATCCTTAGGGACCATCCACCCGGTATTATTGATTAGTTCCCTAGATTTTTGGTTATTGAAAATGTTAGAATAGAAGTACCTGATACAGACTTGTAGATGAACACACAAACCCAACATCACGTATAACTAAAGGGGGTAGGTCCAAGTTACAAGATGGCCTGAAAAGTAAATGATAGTCGAGGGAGAACGGGGGTTCCTGTATACCAACGCTAGATATGACGCACTAACGCCTCATACGAGCTCAAGTCGCACTTGATATGATGCACAAGTGTGACCAGAGGTCACTCGCTACTAGTCTACACTCGAATGAGCTAGATAAGAGTAGCTCAAGAGAGGGTGAACTAAAGTTCAATGTATTCGTTTGTCTTGTCTTGTTATAGCTGTTACATTATATGAATATTTATAGTACCCTATTAGAGCAAGTTCTATACTATAGATAATTACAAAAATGAATTCCTATTTGCTAAATAAAAAGGAAAATACTATACAGGGAGACACAAAATCATGCGCAGTGAACGTCGTTTGCCAAAAAGGACAATACGGTTGTTAGTAAGGATAATGCGCGCGTGTTTTTACTATCATTCTAACAGTGTTGTGGTTCGACCAGGGGTAGGCCTCTGTTCAAGCCTATTCAGCATCAAAAGGGGCTGAACTGTAGTTGGTTCAGGGATGGCTTACATTAGGGTTGGCCTCGGATAGTCAGCTCCTGACAATTCTACTTGGCCTCAGCACTGTGGAGATTGCTACATTCAAATTTGGCGCTTGGACTACGGTTTAGTGGAAGGTTTGACTCAGCATGCCGGTTGATCACCTTGGCAACATCTTGGATGACATGGAGAGCAAAGTAGCTCAACAGATCGAATTAGGGCAAGCACTACTCCTTGGTGCTTAACTCACCTCGGACAGCTCAACGAACCACTTAAGAGAGCCATCGGGCTTAAGAGCGTGTAATCGGTCCTTGATCCCTATCATCCCCTCCAGGTTGTTTGAGATTTGGGATCAAATTTGGTTCGAGTCCAGTTTGCTCGTCTTTGGGAGTGTAAGGTTAGAGGTCGACTATGTTGAAAGAGCCTGAGACTCCATATCCTTTAGGTAATTCAATCTTATAGGCATTAGGATTGATCTTTTCAAGTACTCTGAAAGGTCCATCGGCTCTGAGAGATAACTTGCTCTTCCTCAAGTTTGGGAATTGTTCTTTGCTAAGGTACATCCAGACCAAATCTCCTGGTCGAAATTCTCCCTTCCTTTATCCTCAACTTCACTTCTCAAGCTTAATAGTAGCTTAACCCAATTGCTCTATAACCTTCTGGTGCATGGTTTTAATGGCTTCAACTTTCTCGACAGCTAGCTAATCATCATCATCAGTTCTCGATTGGGGTGCTTGGTCCAATGGGAGCTCGGGGTTGAACCTGTAGGCAACTTTGAATGGAGACATGCTTGTGAAGCTGTAGGCGATTCGATTGTAAGTGAATTCGATGATTGGTAAACATAAATCCCAATCAACCATGTTTCATCCGACAATGACCCATAACAAAGTTCCCACGGTTAGGTTGACAACTTTAGTCTACCCATCGATTTATGAATGGTAGGACGTACTGTACAATAACTTGGTTCCCAGTTGCCTTCAAAGTGTCCTCTAAAAGTAGCTTATGAACTTGGGGTCTCAATCCGAAACTATGGTTCTAAGCACGCCGTGAAGCTTAATCACCTCTTGTAAGAAAAGAAAAGAGATAGCCGAAGTATTGTTAGTCTTGGAACAAGGTATGAAATGCACCATCTTACTAAATCGATCCACAATCACCATGATGGAGTCTTTCCCTTGAGACGTCCTCAGTAATCCTAACATGAAGTCTATACTCAGCTAAGACCATGGTTTGGTCGGGATTAACAAGGGTTGGTAGTATCCTTACTCGGCTCGACTCTTCGCTTTTCAACAAGTCGCACATCTTTCTAGCATGGATTGGACATCTCTCTTCATCCTTGGCTAAAAGAATCTAGAGGACAATACCTCATAAGTTCGATACTGGCCAAAGTGTACTGTCAATCCCCCTCCATACACCTCGCGCACTAGCAATTCTTGCGTAAAACAGGTCAGGATACATAGTCTCCTCTTCCTAAATAAGTATCTATCTTCCCTGTGATAGTCGTCCGTCGTCTAGCGTCCATCCTTCCTCACAACGGACATAGATAGGACCAAAGTATGGATCCTCGGCATACAAATTCTTGATGGTTGAAAAACTAAGTAACCTCGTCTGCAGTTCGGTCAGAAGAGTATGTCGTCTCGATAGGGCGTCGACTACTATATTATTCTTTCCATTCTTGTATTTTACGACATAAGAAAAACCCTCCATGAACTTAACCTCTTTGGCTTATCTCTGGGACAACTTCGGTTGGTTCTTTAAATACCTCAAGGATTCATGATCGGTATAAATCATAAATTCCTTGGGCAACAGGTAGTGTTTCCATACCGTTAGGGCTCGAATTAAGGAGCAAAACTCCTTATCGTAAATGGAATAGTTGAGCGTGGCTCCTCGAAGTTTCTTATTGAAGTAAGTGATAGGTTAACCTTCTTGCATCAGCACAACACCTATGCCTAATCCGAACGCATCACACTCTACTTCAAATATCTTATCGAAACTCGGCAAAGCTTAAACAAGGGCTGTAGTTAGCCTCTCTTTCACTCCCTCAAAACTCCTCCTCTCTTGCTTACCCCATCTGAATTCAACAGTCTTCTTTGAGAGTTCGATAAGTGGAGCTACAATCACATTGAAGTTCCTGATGAATCGGTAATAGAACAATACCAAGCTATGTAAACTCCTCACATCAGCAAAACATGTCGGCTCGGGCCATTCTTTGACTATAGTTACCTTCTCACCGTCGACTCGGATGCTACCTCCGTTTACAACAAAACCCAAGAAGATCACCTCGGATTGGAAAAAGTCGCATTTCTTCAAATTGCCGTAGAGCTGTTCAGCTCAGAGTTTTGCAAGCAATTGTCGAAGATGCTCTTGTTAAGTCTTCAAGTTGGGATTGTACACTAGAATATCATCAAAATAAACCATGACATACTTCCTTAATAATTCTCAAAGCACATAATTCATATGTCGCATGAATGTGTTCGGCACATTGGACAGCCCAAATGGCATTACAAGCCATTCATACAAACCATGTCATGTCTTGAAGGTGGTCTTCCACTCATCGCCTTAACGCATTCAAATCTAATGGTACTCAGCTTTAAGGTCGATCTCAGAGAACACTTTTGCTCCACTTAACTTGTCTAGCATATCATCAAGCCTGAGTATAGGATACCTATACTTGATGGTAATTCAGTTGATCACTTGGCTATCTACACACATCCTCCAAGACCTATCTTTCTTCAGCACTAATAAGGTCAATACAGTGAAGGGGCTTAAGGACTCACGCACATACCCCTTCTTCATTAACTCATCCACTTGCCTTTGCAGTTAGACAGCCTGTTCAGGATTCAGCTTGTAGGCAGGCTTATTTAGCAATACAGTTCCTGGCTACAGGTCAATTGCATGCTCAATACCTCGGATTGGAGGCAAGCCATTCAACAGCTCTTTTGGAAATAGATCGGCAAATTCTTCCAATAGGGTTTTTACTTCGATCGGTAGCTCTTCCTCCTCGGGTCTCATCTCCAAAAGTCTCCTAATAAGCAGATAGGTCGATCCCTTTAGCTCCATTTCTCTTTTCAGTTCAGCTCAAGTCAATACCAAAGCCTCCTTCTTTAGGGTTCAGCTAAGCTGGGACTGCATGACTTTTACCTGTTCAACAGTCATGGGACTCAATTTCACCCTTCTTCCTTCATGCTCCACAAAACATATGTTCTTCCTATTGTCATACATAATTGCTCGATCAAACATCCATGTTCATCCAAGCAAAATATAGGATGCACTCATGGGCAGTACATCACAGAGCACTTCATCTTAATACTTGCCAACGTAGATCGGCACAAATACTTGTTTGCTTACTTATAAGGCTCCCTTATCACTAAGCCAATGAAACTTGTAAGGTTTCGAGTAGGGCAAGGTCGGCAATTTCAGCTACTAGATCATAAATGTTGAGGCTACATTGGTGTAGCTCCGACTGTCTACACTCAGCACGCATACTGCTTCATTCACCTTATACCTAATATGGAAGAGATTTTCTCTCTGTTTATCTTTAGGTACAAGACTGACACTCATCGTCCTTCTCAAAACTAGAGTGGTCGGCATGAAGTTGCCTTCCTCGCTTTAGATGACTTCCTCATCGGACAACTCGACTTATCTGTCCTCCTTCAGCTCCTGTACTTCTTCATCTATACTGTCGACCTCTATGATAAGCACCTGGCTTCGGATTACCATCGTTCGCTTATTCAGACACTGAGCTGCCATGTGTCCAAATCCTTGACATTTGAAACACTTGATCTCACTTGTCTTCCTCCTTGAACTCTAGACTTTCTCAAACTTCCTTGAGGGTTCCTTCTCCTCAGCTCGGGCAGTCAAAACGGGTTAAGTCTTGATAACCTTACTTGGTTCTGTTCACACTAGTAAACTCAGGACAATTCAGCTGCTTCCTGATCGACCAACAGGTGGTCGGAATCTTCCTATTCGGCACCATTCTATCCTCTAGGTGACTTAGATTGCGTCATCAAGTGTTCTAACATCCAGGGTTTCTGGGACATGTCACGAACTGAGGACGGCCTAGTCGTGGCAGACGCCGTATACTGTACAAAGAACCCCTGATTGGTTACCCTTCCAATCAAGAACTCTTCACACAATATACAAGGCTCTACAACCACTAGTTTCCAAAGAACATCCAGACTCACATGATATCATTACACAAACATATTTATAAAAAATTTAAGTTATAAAGTTTACAAAACGCAGCGTTTAAGTAATGTCTAAGTCTATAGTAATAAGATAAACAAAAGTACATGAGTAGATGTCTACATAAACTGTTCTCTCAGTACACATAACAGCTCGCTCTTGCCCAAATTCCCAAGCTAACCTGCGGCATCCCTCGTCCTGTCTCTACGAACAGGCTATCCTGCAACAAAAGTCTAAAGGGGTGTAAGCCTAAGCTTAGTGAGCAAAACCCTCAGCCACACCACAAACAAGTTATAAATACATTATATTCAAGCATATGAATGAATGATCAACCAGAATGCCAAACAATACGTATAATTAACTAGTTCATATACGTAACTCAGATTTAACGCCCTCCGAAGTCAGGGTTAGAGTATACACGGCACCAATCAGATCCGGGTATTATACTAGAACTTACTTTACTACGGAACCCCACGTTCCGTACTTATATCAAATAATTCTTTTATTTTCAGAAAACCCAAGTTCTAGTATAATTGTGAATGGGCCCCCGCAGTCCACACTCACCCCTAAACGGAGGCCTCTAGACTCGACCCTTAGCCAGGCGGTTGGTGCCTCCAACGCCTAGTGTTCCCGCGGGCCAGGGTAAGGTCATTTTGTACGAGTGCACCGTACATAACCAAATAAATGAATAATATCAACCCCCGAATGGCCTCTCTTTACCTCCGTGTGATGTGACGGCCGGAATAATATCCATGTTATGCATGTTAATGCATGTCTCAATTTCTTTTTATAGGCTGAGTATAATTAGGTTCAAATTATGCTATGACCATCCAATTGTGCACACAATCATTTTCTATACTACCATGCAACAAACATAGCATTATCAATAGTTAAGATAGGTTCACAACTCAAGACATACCGGCATACACAAGCGTTTCCCAAAACCCCATACAATCATCAATTAACAATAGTATTTAAGTCCACTATTTACAATCACAAAACAAGCATGGAGTCATTGGGTAAATACTCACTCGGCCATGTGATTTGCCCTAATCGTAGTAGTCGATTGGGAGGTCCTCACGCTCCTTAGAGTCACTTGATCATTACGATTTGATAAGACTAGTAAGTAACTAATTTAACTAATACTTCTAAACATTTAATTACCTAATCTACTTAGACTATTTTCAACTTTTACCCGGTTAGACTTTATTATTAATCGTATATAACTTTTTCGTTTTATTTCTGATATTTATGAATTTATAGTCGTTTTTCATCGTTTTCGAACTTATATTCATATGGTAAGATTTATTTTGGACGTTAAAACCCCTATTTTATATTATGAACTAATCTTATAGAAATTTTTAGCTATAATACTTAAGTATTGCTATTATTTATATTTATAACCTTTATTCCTTTAATTCTTATAATTAAGGGATTTACTTTATCATTACTAATTCATGTACTGATTTAGGTATAATCTAGTTTACAAAGTGTATTATGATTTACTAATTTTAGTATCTAATTACCTACATTTTCTTATTTTTCTCATTTTCTAAACTTATGTTTATGTCATTGCTTACATCATCTTTTCTTTATGTCTTCATATGCTTATGTCATCATCTACCTCATCATTTGATTACATAAGCATTACATCATGCTTATGTCACATGTACATGTCTTATGTACATTTATTTCTTACTTTATACTTATATACATATGCCTTATACTTATACTTATGTACATATACCTTATACATACATATACTTATACATCTACATATACTTATACCGTATTTATACATGTATTTCTACTCATATACCTATACGGTTGAATACGTATTTTTATACTAAAATTTCGTATGCCAAATTTTCCCTTAAGAAAATCCTCTCAATTTTCATCCTTTTGCATTTCTATGTATGTAATTAGTATAGTATAGGTATATATAGTTAGATATGGTCTTAAATTAGGTTATGTACATGATACATACTTATGTACAAAGGTTCATACACTTGTATTCCTTTGGTATTTCTTTATGTATACACATCTAAGAGTACATATACATGTATTCCTTCCATTTCCTTCATGATTCATCACTTTCTACACTTAAAGATGGAGACTTTGTTTTCTTCTCTTCAAGACTTCACTAAACACCTAATTACTTACCTAATCTACCTAATTAACTAACTAATAAATAACATAAAGTAACATAAAACAAGTTAAGAACATACCTTTAATTGTGTTGAAGTTTAAGGGGACAAAAGAAAAAGGATGAAAGTGAAAGAAGAAGGAGAGCGCACGGCATGTAATGGGGACTTTTGTTTTTGTTCCTTTTGTTTTGTTTCCAATTATGAAGACAACAAATGGAGAAGTCTAGAAGGATGAGAAGTGGACGGCAACAATTGCAAAAGAGGAAAGAAAAATCAAAATGAAAAGAAAAGAAAATCATCATTAAGTTAATGAGATATTTTCCTTATCTCTTAAGACTTTTGACTTTTCAAAATGTTGACTTTAGTCAACATTTGTTGACTTGGTCAACCCTTTGACTTTGGTCAACATGCATTACTTTGGTCAACATTCCTTAAGTATGTTTAATTTTGTGCACATAATGTGATAATTAAAGAAGATTAGAGGAAAAATGAAGGAAATGAGGGGAAATGAGGTATTAGATGAATTGATTTATAAACATTGTTAATGAAATCTTACTTTAGGTCTTTATAGCCAATATATCTCATTTGATAAACTACTTTGAATAACAAATGCAAAAAGTACCAATTTAAGTATTAAGGTTCACTACATAAACCTGATCTTCAACTATTACTCTAACTCTAAGTGAAACTATCTTAATCACTTACTTAAGAAATGAATATAATCTATGACTCATTATCTTAATTTCTAATGGATCACTTAAGGATTCAAAGCATATAAGTATGCTTAAGGGTCATCTCTAACCCTTTACTAGTGAATTGGACAAAAGGATAAGCATTATATTATCAATTAGGGTTTTAGGGTATATCATGTCAGATTAGTGCTCATGTGTCTTTAAGATAATCATTTTTAGGGTTTCTATCACTTTTGAATAAATCTTTAGCATTTAAAAACATTTAGGGTAGAAAAATTCTTTACGCGATTGAGTAATTCTTTTAGGGTTTTCACTTTCATTAGCCTTGTCGACTCCTAAATGGTCTAACATAGTTGAGTCTATTACTAAGGCTAGGTTGATAATTTTAGGGGTTCACAGGATATCTCCAATCTCATACTTCAATCCACCAATGAATCAAGACATAATTCGGTATTCTGGCTCTACGACTTCGCATCGGATCATTAGCATCTAGAATTCTTTAACATAAGCGTCCACACTCGATGCTCCTTGTCTCAGTTCTTACAGTCTCTTGAAGGCTTCCTGCAGATAATAGCTCAGCACAAACTTTCTCTACATAACTCTCTTCATATCGTCCCAACTCCTAATCTCTCGTTCTCCTTCCCTTCTTCTAGTGGCTTGTAAGTTCTTCCACCATAAGGTGGCATAACCAATGAACTCCAATACAGCAAGTCTAACCTTTGCATTGCCAGGCACTTCATAGCATTCAAACTGCTTTTCAATCTTGTCTACCTAATCTAGGTAGTCTTCGGCATCACCACTTCCAAAAAAACTTAAGATACACATCTTAAGTTCTTCGACTCTAGGGGCCCGCACATTTCTTTCCTCAGCTTCATAATACTCTTCTGCATCATCATCTCCTTCCACTTCTTCCTCAATCTCTTCAAGCGCTAACCTACGTTTAGCATCCTTACCAACTCCTTTAACTCGAGGTAGTCGAGCTGGGGCATTAGCTCGGCCAAATTGACCATTGCCTCATTGTTGTTGCTCACATTCCCTAATAAGGCTATTTCTAGCTTGATGTCTGTCTTCTTGTATAACGGTCACCAAATTAGCTACCAAGTCAGTAAGCTTAGCCAAACGATCGCCTACTGACTGAGGTGAGAAGCTTCCTTCCTGTCCTTGATTATGTCAAGTACTACTTTCTTAGTTTCCCAAAGTTCCTTGCACACTTGAATCTGACATTGATTTTTACTTCACAATGACAATTTCTCAACAAACATATAGTCAACCACGCTCTATTTTGGTATATTGAAAATAAGGGAAAACAGCGTACAAAATACTTCTCACTACTAAACTTCAAAGCTAACAATAAAACCACTATCACATAAGAGTAGTGACAAACTATTAAAAAAATACAGTAGCAAAATCCAACTTCGAACATAGCCAATCTCTGATACCAAGATGATACGAACTCATGGATGAACACATGAACCCAATATCACACGTAACGAAAGGGGGTAGGTCCAAGCCGCAAGATGGCCTGAAAAGTAAATGATAGTCAAGGGAAAGTAGGGGTTCTCGTGCACTAGCACTGGATATGACGCACCAATGCCTCATACAAGCTTAGGTTGCACTTAATATGACACACAATTGTGGTCGAAGGTCACTCACCATTGGTCCATACTTAAATGGGCAAGATAAGAGTAGCTCAAGAATAAGCAAAATAACACTTAACTCAATAGAGGGTAAACTAAAATTCAGCGTATTCGTATGTCTTATCTTGTTGTGGCTATTACATTATGTAATTATTTATAGTACCCTGTTAAGGTAAGTTCTATGTTACAGATAAATACAAAAATGAATTCCTATTTGCTAAATAAAAAGGAAAATAGTATACAAGGAAATATGAAATCGTATGCAGCGAGCGTAGTTTGTCAAAAAATGGTACAGTTGTTAGTAAGGACAGTGCACATACATTTTTACTATGATTCTAACAGTATTATGGTCCGAGCAAGGGTGGGCCTCTATTCAGGCCTGTTCAGCATCAGAAGGGGCTAGACTGTTGTTAGTTTAGGGACAGCTCACATTAAGGTTGGCCTCGGATGGTCAACTCTTGACAGTTCTGCTCGACTTCGGCACAGTAGAGATTGCAGCATTTAGATTTAGTACTTGGACTACGGTTTAGTGGAGGGTTCGGTTCGGCATGCCAATTGATCACCTCGACAACATCTTAGATAGCATGGAGAGCAAAGTAGCTCGGCAAATTATATTGGGATAAGTATTGCTCTTCGGCGCTTAACTCACCTCGGACAACTCGATAGACCACCTGAGAGAGCCCTCAAGCTTGGGAGCATGTAATTAGTCCTTGATCCGTATCAGTAACCTTACAATCTTAAGAACTTGAACCCACTAATGAGCCATAAGGACAAGTGAGTGTAAGAGCGAATGAAGAAGAGGATCCTAAAAAGGATATAGAAGAGGAAGAACTTGAGCTAAAACCTAAGATAGAAGGTATGTCAGAACCTGCCTTAGAAGGTATGGCAAAAAGTACTAAAATGAATAGGGAATAACCTCGTGCAGCAATTAATGAAGCCAAACATAAAGTAATTATCATTGATGATAATATGGAAGATGGGATTAAGGTTTATGAAGTTATTATAATACCTACAACACCAAAAATTGTACTATTAAGCTCCGAGTCTAAGGAAGTAGAAGAAAAAACTAAAGATGAAGGGCAAGTTAATTAGGTTTCTTTTGAGAAGGTAGCAACCTTTGAATGTTCAAATAATTGGTAGAGCTAAAGGTGTGCAAGTGGGATTTAGCCCACGAGTCGACCCGTTTATCTAACTTTTTAAATGGGTTTGGGTCAAGGTTTTTTGGCCTACTTAAAAGTGAGTTAAATGAACCCAACTCGTTTAACCCACAAGCCAAAGTAGGTCGATTTAGGTTAACCTATTTAACATATTTATACCTTTGACCCACAGGTCAATCCGTTTAACCCACTTTTTAAACGAGTTAAGGCCAAGATTTTTTTACCCATTTAAAAGCAGGCCGAATGGGCCTGGCCCGTTTAACCCGTGAGTCAAAGTGAGTCGAGTTGAGTTGGCCTATTTAATCGACTTTCAAACCTCTAAGTAAAGCCAATAGATGACTAGTCGCATGGCATGATTTGTGATGATCTCGGCCAATAGCTGTGATATGGTAAACTAGCAATTTTAGATGTAACTAGGTCTTATATTACCTTTTAATGTATATCTAATTTTTTATGTAACTATTATAAATTTTAAAAGAATTTGGATTTTAGCTTATGTACTGGATGTAAATATCATGTGAAGTTGTAAATAGAAACGATGTAATTAAGAATCAAGTATGCAATATTTTGATTTCGTAAAATTAAATTTATGATCTCCTCAAATGTAAGTAAGAGTTATCAAAGATGTAAATGTAACTTGTATATATATAGTTATATGAGAAAAAAGTGTAACATTGCTTAGTATTTGCATTGTATATGAATGATAGGTAATATATTGTTATTATTATCATATAAAAGTAAGGATATAATGTTACGAGTGAACATGAAAGTTGATGTCTCATTGGAAGATTTATGGCTGATTTACATTTATATTGTTTCAACGTGGGACTTTTGATCTATATAGATTTTTAAGTAATTTAACTTTATACTAACTATTAGATGGTATATGTTGAGTGCAAGGTAAATTGTTTATTATTGTAATTATAATTATGATTGAGAGTGCAAAGAGAGATCCAAATGAGTGATGTCAGAATGTTGACTTACCCCCTAATCCTTCATTACCATATGAACTACTTAAGAATAACATGCCAACACCATCACCTCCTCTAAATATGATGGATCCAGTTCAGTTTAGACAAATGCTTATAAATATAAATACCATGATTCATCAATAGAAAGCTTTGATCCAACATCTTATAACATGTGGGGATGTTGTAAATCAAAGGCCACCGGAGGCCAAATCAAGAGGGAATCGACTCCAAGAAGATAATAGGCTTCCTAAATTCATGAAAGCAAATTGGTATTTTGAAAGTGAAATGGGAAATCCCGCCTAAGCCAACTGGTATAGATTGAACGAAGTTTTATGGCTTTTAGGATTCTTGAGTACTAAAAAGTTTCTTACAACACTTTCTTATTGAAAATAGGTACACGAGTTGTAAGCCCTAAAGCCAAGCCAAGTAACCGTAGGTTTGAGCTTAAAACTCAAGGTTTAGGGCGATCAGCTAAGGGATCCGATCAAACCCAAATTATAAACTATTTAGCAAAATACCAGTAAAAATGACCCTGTAAACTTAAATTTAAGAAAATAAGTAGTAAAATAGGAGACTATAAAATTTTTGAATTTTAAGCATAATAACTGCTAATTACCGAAAAGGCAAAAAGTGTAATATAATAACTAATAAATTATTAGAGATAGATTATATGTATACTAAAATTTTTAGAATGACCAAAATAATATTTAAGAATGTTCACGTGTACCCCACATGCATTTACGTGTAGATAAAAATACACGTAATTAGTGAAATAGGCCGAAAACTAAGTAAATAATTAAAGAAAAATACAAAACAATTATAGAAAAATCAGAAAAAAATCAGAAGAGGATAACTGAAGCAAGATCAGGTCGTGGCAGGTTCAAATCAGAAAAAGAAAAATTATCCAATAAGAATTGGACAAACAAAAAGCCAAAAATCAAGGAATTGGGGCAAAATCCCATCAAATTAATGCACATTAAATTATACAATTGTCTATAAATAAGGAAAAAAATTCCAGAAGTCATTTGGCCAGTTTGAAATTTGAGAAAAATCGAAACACTGAAAAAATCGAGAGAAAATCCAGAAAAAAAAAAAAAAACTGTGCAGATTAGCAAGGTGAACTAAAACCACCACCTGGGACCGAACCACCACCACCACCCTACACTAAAACCACTGCCTGAACCGGCCGACAGCCTTGGACCGGGTTTGGACGGCCAGAAAGCTTCGAACCGGTTAGTCATTTATTCACCTCGATTTTTGTATAATTTTGTAAAATTAGTTATTTTGCCTAGAAAATTATAAAACTTGTTATTCTGAGGTTTTATTGTATATAGATTTAGGGAAAAATATTGATTTAGTTTAATTATGTCTGGAAATATAGGGTTCTTAACAAATTGTTCAAAACCGAGCATGATTAAACCGAAAAATAAATAGGCTTAGGAGTGTAGTTTGGGGCTCAAAATTTTTCTGTAGGATGCTAATATGATGTAGAACAGTGCTATGAAGCCATTTTTTTAAAATTAATTTTTGAAATTTTTAAGTTAATTTTTAGCCCTAAAATGATGGTAAAATTGGGTGATTTAGGATTAATTAGGTGATTAGGATGTTAATTACTGATTTAGATCTTAATTAGATGTTTAGGGAAGTTAATCTCTGTAGTGGAACCCTAATCCTAGCCTTTAAGTACTAAGTATGGTTAATTAGGGAAATTAGGTAAAGAATATAAGAAATTAGGAATATGTAAAAGTGTAAATTAATAAATCTAAAAAAATAAGGTTATTTAGATAATATTATAATTGAAATCAGAAAAATAATACATCTGAAATAATATTTAATTTTAAGTAAATATCTCAAAATGTAAGATTTTTACACATCGGGAATAAATCCGATACCACAATTAGGGTTAACGTATACCGAATAGTTTAGAATACCAAAATTACGACCCAATAGAATATTTGAATACCCGAGCATAATGTGATTAATGTCACATTGGGATTCGAGCTTAATTACGACTTAGGAATTAAAACTAAAATCTAGTTTGGGAACCGAACCCTGAAATAGAATACAATGAATTATTAATACATTATAGGTATACAGGAGGAAAATAAGTTACATTATGAATTAGAATAAGAATCCATAAAATATAAGTACTAAAAGGACCTATTTGCATTATAGGACACCCAGAAACAAATCAGCTCGCAACTTGAGGATCGAGCAATCGAGCAAATTCAAGTAAGTTGGGTTATTGCTTATTGTAATAGAGTACTAGTTTTGTAGTACTCGGAGACTTAGGCTTGTATATGATTGTGATTGTAAATAGTTTGCGCATGTGCTTGATGTATCCGAATTCGTACTGGAATTTGTACTGTGGATAATTTTGTGACTGATTGAATTGGTATGAACTTGTTGAACACCCTAACCGGAATTTAATCTTAGTCGACCCTAATAATCGAAAATGTCATGCATTGCAACCCGTTAGGGGATTATAGGACTCTCCAACCAAATACTGACCCCTTCGAAAGGGATAACGCAGGATTGCAAAATGGTCCCTTCTTCATCCTCAGTCGAACTAAGTGACAGGAGAGGAGGTCGCGGCGGGGGTGAAGTCAATGGTTCGAAGGTAGTCGTGGGAGGAGCGAAATCTCCATTGCACAAGCCTAGGTTTGGTTGTGAGCTGCTGCATAACATGGAACTCCTCAACCCGGATTGGAGCGGGTGAAATTTCTCTGATTTCACAACGGACCGGACTACGTTGTGCGATGACACTTGATTGTTGCATTGCATGAAAATAATTGTTTGATAACCTTGTTTATGCTTGTATGCATTCATGAGTCTCCAATTTAACTTACTAGGCTGTAGTTGCTCATACCCCTTTTGCAGATTTTGATTTGTGAACACTTCAAGTACTATGCCACCCTACAATTACCCAGAGATTAGTCCGTTTGAAGCCAGGAGTGTGAGGATCAAGTTACTTAATATAATGTGTGACTAGAATAGGAAAGACTAATAGTTATTATGTAATCTAGTGAACTGTCGTGTTTGTGTAAAACTTCCTGGGAAGCTCTATGGACTTATTTATAATTATCTATGTTTTATAGAACTTTGTGATAATTATCATAATTGTAGTATAATTATTAATCGAACTGTTTACTTCAAAGCGAGGAGTCGTCGACGCCTTGTGTAGATTATCTCTATGGTAGGCACTGTGAAGCGGGACTGTTGCGACTTTGCGACTTCGGGGCGTAACACGAGTTTGGTGGGACTTATAGGTAGAATCAATAAACTTGCCAATTACCTGGAAAGTATTTAGAGAATAGTTTGAAAATATTTTCTTGTAAGTGTGCAGAACCAAATGATTAGGTATAAGTCCTATTTCAATTTTTCTTAATTTATTTTATACTAAGCTCAACCCGTTTAATATAAAATACTGAACATTAAATTAAGGAAAAAAATTTTTAATATTTTGAAAACGTTTTTGGAGTTACCAATCAGTCAAATTGAAATATAGATTAAGGTTTCTTGAGTTGAAAAAAAAAAAAAACCTATTCAAGTCACTAGCCTATTAATTTTTAAAAAATATATATTTTTAGAAAACTTTAAACCAAAGAATCGAATTCAAAAGCTAACTTATTAAAATACGATCTCTACGTATTTAAGAAAAATAATTAATGGGCTTTTATTATTTTTTTTAATTTTTCCAAGGATATGAAAATATGTAGCAATGTTAAAAATGCATAAAAATGAATTTTTTTACTTTTTTTATTACGATTTTTTCTTTAAAAAATAAAATATTTTAAAGTACTTATATACCCATTAATTAAGATCAAACCAACCTGTAGGTTAGTTCTTTTTATTTTAAAAATTGACCAAAATTTATGTTTTTAACCATTTATTATTTTTTAAAGAAAAAACTCAAAGAAAACCTAATTTTATTTCCATTTTTTTTTTAAAAAGAAACACTAATTTTCAAAAAGACTCTAATTAATATGTTTATTTACTAAAAAACACAACTGTGTAATAAAAAATTTATTTTTTAAGAAAATGCCCTAAAAACCTAAAAATGCGATTTTTATAAAAAATTAATGAAATATGCAATTTTTATGTAAAATATGTAAAGATTGGAAAAAGATGTGAATTTTCTAAAAAAAAAATGCAATATGCAAGTTGCAAATATATATATATTTTTTATTCTTTTAAAAGATAATATGCCCAAAAAATTAACTATCAAAGAACTCATGCCAAATCTTGAAAACAAAAAAAAACCCATGTTATTACTATTGAATTGCTCTAATCATGCAATTTCAATAAAATATTTATCATCATTATTGTTTCAAAATAACAATAACATGATAGAAAAAATAAAAATAGAACCTGCACCATAAAAATCTAAAGTTAGTATATATTTTTATTGATTTTTGTGAAAACTAAAAACATTGAAACAAAATAAACAAATAATAAAGTATTAAAACCAATTAAAAAAAAAAAAAGCCCAAAACTCACTACACTATAGTGGCCGGGTCGAATTTGGACCAAGAGGAGTCTCTCCGGTTTGGATCTTGGGTATCCAAGGCAATCAGGTCGGGTCGTAAGGAAAGAGAAGCAGCAACGCTCGATGGCTTCTCGCGGTGGCTTCCAAGCGACAATTTGAGCGGGAAAAGACCAGATTTATGAGGTTATTATTATCGAAACTCAAATCCATGAGAGTGTTTCAGCATAAAGTGGTGCTCTTGGTAAGTTGGGGAGTCGGGCGGCGGTCGTGTTGGTGCTTATTGCAACAGGTGGTGGCAGTGTGTTTTGTTTGCTGCACTTGGGCGTGGTTCAGCTTGCGGATGGCGTTGGGATATGTGGGGAGTGGGTCTGTGGAGTGCGTTCGGTTTTGGTTTTGCGGTCGTCGGTGAAGGAGGGTGGCGTTGGTTCGTCGAGCGTGGGTCGAGGGAAGGAAGTCGCGCGAGGATGGGGGTTCGTCTTAGATGTGTGTGTGTCGACCGGAGTTAGAGGAAGGGGATGGATCGTGTGCGTGTGTTGCTGGGATTGGGGCGACGGGCGCTGATGGACGAGAGTGAGGGCGGTCCAGATTTGGGTCTAGGTTTGTGTGGACGTGGGGGAGGCGTCTACTGTGGATGTTGATAGTGACTATTGGTGGGCGTTGTTTGCTACAGTAGAGATTGAGGATTGTTTGCTGTGGATTGACCTTCCACTTCATCGACCGTATGCGCGTGTCATTTTATAAGATCAGAAACTAAATCTTTTTGCCCATTATAGATCAAGTTAAATCATCCAGGAAGAAGATTTCAAACCCACTTGATCCTCCGTTATATAAATATTGGTTAATATCTCTCGAAGATTCGGTAGTTTTAATAATTTTTTAGTAAAATTTTAACAAAATCCACGTAAAAAATGATGAAGACGTTGTGGATCGGGTTCTAGAAACCCAACCAATTTTCTTCCTCTTTATGTTTGTTTCTCCAGAGAAAAAACAACAAAAATGGGAGAAAGGTAGCTAGGAAAATAAAAAATTGCACTTATGCAAATTAGGTGAATCGAGCCCTCAATCTCCAGCTTCAACCACATCTTAAGTCAATGCATGTAGCTAACTCTTGGTTAAACGACTTTCTCATTTGTTTATACAGCTCATTTATATTTAAACTATAAAAACTAAGACTAACCTTAATTTTAACTTTCAAGTTCAAGCCAATTTAGTTCAACTTTTCTTAAAATGACCCAAGCTTATTAAAATAGCCCCAAAATATACATGTTAAATATATTTTGACACTACTTTCAAATTTAATAAATCTAGAGTCTTATTATTTTAATTTTAAATTAGATGAAAACCCATTTTCTTGAACTCAAATATTTTACTAGACTAATTTTTTTTTTTTTTCAAGAAGCTCAAAATTTTCAAAAACTTTAAATTTATTAAATTGCATATATATTTTCATCTATTATATGATTCAACCAACTAACTTAACTCAAACATTTTGACACTTTTTATTTTTCAAAAAATTTTTTGTTTGTCCATTTTTCTTTTTTTTTTCTTTTTTCTTTTTGTATTTCTCCTATAAATCTGGCCTAGAAAAAGAACTTAAAATAGTGGTAAAAATGAAGTATCTATACTAGATAGTTGATGTAACTGAAAAAGGGTAATATAAGTATATCTCAATATGAAAATTAGTTCAATAAACTACTACTACAACATATGCCCAAATCATATCAAAATAATCAAGTGCTTAGAAAAGACTTGTTTCTTAATAGATTTGCCTCAATGAGATATAAATTAATGGATTACAGGTTTACTACTTACCATGAGATTATAGATAAAGTACGACAATTGCAGAATAATCGATAGGCCATGTAAGAGCAGTGGAGCAAGAAGTTAAGGGAAGTTACTTGGTTCAAATCTACTCTCAAGAGTCGTCTCTAGGTGCTGGCAATAGTGGTTCGAGTCAAAAAGGGAAAAAGCTTCTAGCAATGTCTAGTGGTCCTACATAGACTAAAAGGGGGTATACTTTTTACAATAAGGAAGGGAATGTAAAATATAAGAACTATAAAGCTTAACACTTTCGTTGTCAATGTGCATAATGAAGGGGTAAGTGCTATTTATGTAGTGATTCGAATCATGTATTAAGGAGATGCCAAAGATGAAAATTGTGAAGTGCCATAGATGTGGAAAGTCAGGACACCAATCAAGGTATTGTGGAAGGCAAGGCCAAGAGCTAAGAACTCTGGTGGAGTAGAAACCACTATATTATTAGCTGGTGTATTCGCTATAGAAAGTATAGAGGAGGATACTAAAGAATTTAATGTGTAGATGGAAGAGTCATGATTGGTCTAATGATGATATGGAGATTAATGAATCTAAGTAAGGGTTAGTGACAAGTATGCAATCTAGTAACCTTATTTATTTATGAGCTAAATGTGGAAAATTCATTCTAGTAGATGAATATTAGGAACCTTGGAAATAGATAACCTTAAATATAACACTAAATGAATAATAAGTAACTATAATATGGTAGTGCTTATTTTAGGTAATAGATAATGTGACTATAAATGGACAAACAGCGTATGCATTATTTGATATTGAAGCCTCACATTCATTTATTAGTCAAGAGTTCATGTTAAATAATGAAATCAATGCAATTGAAGCTATGGCCACTTACAAAGTGAGAACCCTTACTAGAGAGTAAATGTTGACATGAAAAGTAGTGGATAATAAAAATTTCAAATCCAAGGGAAAGAATTTTGAATGAAATTGATAGTGTTGCCATAGAAGGGTTGTCAAGTTATTGTAGGAGTAGATTAGCTGTCTAAACATAAGGTTCAAGCAGATTGTCGGAATAAGAGTATAATCTTAGATGAGGGTAAAGTAGTATTTTAAGGAAAGACCGAGAAACGCGGAATGAGATTATCAATAATGGAAATAAGTGAAGAAATGGATGACGTTATAGAAGATTGGCATATTTGTTGGATATTCGCAATGGAAAGAAAAAAAGAAACTCTAAGTTTATTTGATATACCGATAGTGTGAGAATTTCCTTATGTCTTTCCGAATAATTTACCCAATTTAACTCTACATCAAGAGTTGGACTTTACCATAGAATTGGTTCCAGTAACTGAACCAATATCAAGAGTGTCCTATAGAATGTCCCGATGAAGCTTCAATAATTAAAGAAGCAACTACAGGAATTATTAGATAGATGATTTATTCAACCTAGTGTATCTCCATGGGAAGTACTCGTGCTATTTGTGAAGAAAAAATATTGATCTATGAGCTTGCATATTGATTATAAAGAGATAAATAAAGTGACTGTTAAAAATAAATATCCATTACCTCAAATTGACAATATGTTTAATCAGTCGTATGGAGCTATTATGTTCTCACGAATTGATCTAAGATTTGAATATTATCAGTTACACATTAATCTTAGGAATGCACCAAAGATGACTTTTAGGAGAAGATACGAACACTATGAGTTTTTGGTAATGACTTTTAGACTGACTAATACACCTACAGTATTTATGGATTTAATGAATCGAATCTATCAACCTTATTTGGATAAGTTTGTTGTTGTGGTTAATGATGATATTCTAATCTATTCAAAGACTAAAGAGGAGCATGCTAAACATTTATGGTTGGCATTACAAAAGTTCAAAGATAATAAGTTGTATGCTAAAACTAGTAAATGTGACCTCTAGTTTCATTTTTGGAACATACAATATTGGGTGATGGGATATCGGTTGATCTTGAGAAAGTTAAGGCTATAACTAAGTAGAAGCAATTGACTACAATTTCGAAAGTGAGAAGCTTCTTTGGAATGGTAGGTTACTATGGATGATTAATAAAAGATTTTTCTAAGATAGTGAGACCTTTAACCTGGTTAACACAAAAGGATGTTAAATTTGATTTGAGTGATGAGTATAAACAAAGTTTTCAAGAGTTAAAGACTATCTGGTTTCAACTCCGATAGTTACTCTGCTAAATCTAAGTAAACCGTATTACATATATAATGATGCTTCTCAAAATGGACTAGGCTATGTATTAATGCAGAATGATTAAATAATGGCATATGTGTGAAGGCAATTGAGGTTGTACAAAAAGAATTATCTAATGCATAATCTTGAATTGGTAGCTATGGTTTTTGCTTTAAAGATTTGGAGAAAATATTTGTATAGCCTACATTGTGAAATTTTTACGGATCACAAGAGTTTGAAATATTTCTTTACTTAGAAGGAGTTGAATTTAAGGCAAAGGCGATGGTTGGAATTGATTAAGGATTATGATTTGACTATTAATTATCATCTTAGCAAAGTTAATGTGGTAGTTGATGCATTAAGTCGTAAGAATTATGAACAAATAGCTTCATTACTTACTACTCAACAAGAGTTGATCCAGGAATTTGAGAAATTGGAAATTGGATTCAGATGGCATGAGACAAATGTACAGTTGATGAATTTAATAATGCAACCAACTTTGATGGAGCGGATTAAATTTTAGCAAGATAAGGATCCGAGTTTAAAGGAATTCAAGGAAAAATTGAAAATGGGAGATGTGACTAATTTCCGAGTTGATGAGAAGGGAGTGTTGAGATATAAGAATAGAGTGTGCATACCCCATGATTCAAAGCTAAAGAAGGAAATCATGGATAAAGCTCATACTACAAGTTATACTTTACACCTTGATAGAAATAAAATATATCGTGATTTGAAAACAATAGTCTAGTGGAAAGGTATGAAAAAGGAGACAACAAATTATGCAACAAGATGTACTACATGTCAACAAGTGAAGGTTGAACACCAAAGACCCAGTGAATTATTGCAATCGTTGGAAATACCTCAATGGAAGTGGGATTGTGTTACTATAGATTTTGTAGTGGAACTTCTAAGAACAAGTGCAAATCATGATTCGATTTGGTTTGTTGTGCATAGATTGACAAAATGTGCTCACTTCTTACCTTGTCAAACTAGAGATTCAATGGAGAAGTTAGCTCAACGGTATATGTGAGAGATTGTCAGATTATATGGTGTACTTGTGAGTATTGTCTCAAATAGAGATAGCCACTTCATATCTAAGTTTTGGGAAAGTTTGCACCGATCTTTAGGAACTAAGTTATAATTTAGTACGACTTATCATCCTCAAATGGATGGTCAGTCAGAAAGAGTGATTCAAATACTGAAGGATATGTTGAGGGTTTGTATTTTAGATTTCAATGGTGACTGGGGTCAATATTGCCATCGGTGGAATTTTCTTATAACAATAGTTATCGATTCCGTGTGAAGCATTATATGGAAGGAAATGTAGGTCACCCTTGTACTAAGAAAGTGATGAACATGTGATGATAGGACTTAACATGATCTACCAGATAAATGAAAAAGTGAAGGTAATACGACAAAGAATGAAAGTCTCACATGATCGTTATAAGAGTTGAGCTTATTTGAAACGAAAACCTATAGAATTTGTAATAGGAGATCATATATATGTGAAGACAATTCCTTTTAAGGGATTTAAACAATTTGATACCACGAGAAAGTTAAGTCTTCAGTTTATTGGGCCACTCAAAGTATTGGAGAGAATTAGAGATGTATCACATTGAATTGATTTACCCCTAAACTTAGCAGGATATCATGATGTTTTTTTCACGTGTCAATGTTATGAAAATTCGTGAAGGATTTGCAAGCAATAATGGAATTGAAACTAGTAGATTTGCAGAAGGATTATACTGTTAAGGAGAAACCAATTAAGATATTAGAGAATTGGATTCAAAAGTTGAGGAATTGTAAGGTGGAATTTGTAAAAGTTTAGTGAGGTAGTGACTTGAGAGTATAAATAATGTGGCAACTTAAGATGACAATAAAGAACATATACCTAGAACTTTTCAAAGAGATAGGTGAGCAATAATATTTTATCAAAATACAAGTAGGTATTAATTATATTTGTTAAATTGAAAGTTTTTAGGACAAAACTTTCCTGAAGGGGGGTGGAAATATGAGCCATGTATTGGCGCAACTAAGTTCCGAGCGATTAATTTAAGGCATTCGAGAAGATAACCAGATAAAGCTAGAAACTTACGAAGGACTTAATTATGTTAGTCGAGGAGTTCCTTTAGGCTTTAAATATAAAAATATAGCTAAAATAGTGGAAGTTTATTGTATTATTATATATATGTATATATATCCATAACGCATGAATTAGGCCTAATTAATTAATAAACTCTTAAAAATAAATTAGAGAAGTAATAAAATTAATATTGTACATAAAATAATATATAAAAGACATGTATACACATCAAGTATAATTAATACATAAATATATGTATTCATAATTATTGAAAATACCTGAAAATGGGTAAAATTCACTAAATAAATAAATAAAACAAGGAAAAATTATTTTAAAAAATGTGAAATAAGCAAGATAACTCTTCTTATGTTGTAGCAAACCAAGGAGCTAACTGTGGGATTAGGGAATAGTAGCATTTTCAAGGGATGACACCTAAACTAAGTGGAAAATATAGGTTATTAGAAGAAAGAAATTCCAAAACATAACCAAACCATAATATAAAAATCTAAACCTCATTCCTAATGAAAGTATAGTCCTTTTGGTATTATAAGAAATTCTAGGAGAGTGAAATAAGGAGAGGAAGTGCTAAGGGAAAATTTAGGAAATTATAGTAAAATAGTGAAGGAGTGTCAACGATGGTTCTGCCTAACATACCCTCCCCTCTCGATAGTAGCCAAAGTTTCAAGCACCAACGAGTCATCACTTAACCTTGTTTTCAATAAAATTTTGGGAAAAATACCAAACAACCTCCAAAAATTTTAAAACTTAATTTTTGTTAATATTTTTATATGAGAAATTCAAATTTCAAATCATATTTTTGAAATTTTGAGTACTAATGTAGGGTCCATAAGAAAAACATAACCTAAACTGATTTTCAGTTTTGTTTTCAAAAAACCAATCAATGTAGTTTTGATCTGAATTTTTTTTAGAATACTTTTAAAATGTTATATTTTGATGCTATGTGGTCAGATTTTTAAAATCAAATTGCCAAATTTTTAGGAAAATTCCATTTTCGCAATTTTCCAAAAAACAGTATACTAGCGGTGTTGTTTTACTAAAGAACTTGATGAGTTCTTTACAAAATCATGTTACAACCCATATTTATCTACATGCAGTAGCTAAAAGTAGTTTATTATAAGTTTAGGAATAATGATTTTTATGTTTAAGTGGGTATTTGGTAGTTTAGGGGCTAAATTCTAAATGTACCAATGGATATGTGACTAAATGGAAGATGTAACGAAAAAGATATAGATAATTGTAGTTTTGAGTTGTCATTTGCTATTTATGCAGGTTATTAAAGTTTTGAAATTTAGTGTAAGTTGAATTATATATGAAGTAGCAAAATAAAAAAGTGGCTATAATGTCAAAAATTTTATCAAAAATTAGGTTAGAAAGTAATATGGTGTTAAAATACTTGAATATACAAAAATTGAACCTAGGTCAGAAAATGGCTTATATTTGGATTCTACACTCATCCTCATGTCAAAATGTATGGTAGAAACTTCCTAGATTAGAACCTAATTTAGGACAACAAATCAAAACCTTTGTTAGAAATCGGATTAGAACTTAGCTCACCTAACTAAACCTTCATAAGTACCAAAAGAATTCACTAAACTCAAGAATAAATTCTTACTTCGTATGATGAATAAAACCTAAAGTTGTGTATTAAATTTTTAAGGATTATTAACCAAGACTACATATACAACAAATAGGGATATGGAGACATCACATCCATGTAAGTAAGGATAATAGCTTTACTGCTAGTTAGAATACTATATCAAAGTATTTGGAGACTGAAGAGTACTTTTGTTTATGATTCTAAATTAGCTCTATATACGCATGCTACATATATGATTGTTAATCTGTTTTGTGGTGAAAGTTAAACACCTTGGCGTGCTACTTTGCATGATTTCATATTGAATGGTTTGTTTAAACTCGCTTGACGACCCTTCAATAAAACTAATCAAGATCTAACCATTAATTTAATTAGACATGTATAACAACCCATTAGGGGAATGATTAGGTGTGTCAAGATAAATACTAACCCCTTCAATGAAGATAGCTGAAATAGTCATTTCTCTATTCTTAATTGAACTAAGTGACAAGAGAGAAGATCACGACAAAGTTAAAGGCCATAGTTCGAAGATAGTGTAGGGAGGAAGGTGTTCTCCTTTATATAAGCGTAGGTTTGGTCTTATTTGAGTCATGTAAAACTCTCCAATTCGGGTTAAAACTGATACAATTTCTCTATCCTCACAATACTCTAGATAATATTGTGCAATGTTGTATATGATTGATTGCATTAAATTTTATTATAATTAATAATATTGTTTGTGTTTGTATGATACTCTTCTATCTCCATCCCGCTTACTGAGCTAGTTGTGCTCCAATTCCTATAGATTCTGTTATAGGTACCAACTAGAGGATAAAAATGCAATATTATACTCAACTGCAAATTAGTTCACGAGGGGTTTAGAAGTGAAAGGATATATGAAGACTGCTGAAACTAGATCACTTTTGGAGTCTAATCTTTTAGGAAAATTAACTAATCTCCTTAGGCGACCACTAGTTTTCTAATGAAGTCTATACAAATACGGGCTAATACTTGTGAACTTTCAAAACTTTTCTTTGCACAATGTAAACTTTTGACGTAAATATAATTCTATAAATATAAACTAAATACTAAAAGTATGTACCACAGCATCTCTTGTAAATATCTTAAAGGAAATACCACAGGTTCTAATTATAACAGGTATTCTATTAGATGCTTTAGGCTAGTCGAGTTGTGTTTGCCTTATGTAGGTTACATCTACAATAATAATTGTAATGTCAATTTCTATCATAAATTAGTTTACACACGAGATTATTATGACTCTATCCATTCGAAATGAGACTATCACGCCCTTAGATCACATAAAACAATATGTAGATCAACAAAGAAAATATATTTATTATAGACACCCAATTTTTGCACCCCCCCACCCCGTTTTATTTTTTAAATTAGATTATAGGGTCCTAAATTAGAAAAAGTTAAAAAAAATAGAAAATTAAAGAAAGCCCCAAAAAATGAAGAAATTTAGAAAAAATAGGAATTCTAGAAAAATATAAAAAAATAAGGAAATAGGAAAAGGCACCAAAAAAATAAGAAATTTAGAAAAAATACAAAAAAATAAGAAATTTAAAAAGTCACAAAATAAAATAGGGTATTTAGAAAATAATAAATTTTTATGTTATTTAAATAGAATATAATTTTAATTTCAATAATTTTGAATAAAAAGCTGTTGAGTCTAGGCTTAGATTTGAATCTAGCTCAGACTGACCGGGTCTATATATGCAATTAATTACACATATGAATAAGAAAAAACCAATAACTGAGTTGGATAAGCATTTGGACTTAATATTGCATATGATTTGGAGATCTTAGGTTCAATCCATGAAAAGTGCAAAATGTATCTTTTATCTATCCTTAACACGACCATTTCATTTTCAAAACACAATGAAAACTTCGAAACACTTTAGAAAAAATAAAAATTGAAGTTGCCTCTCTCTAACACCATCATCAAATTTCTCGAGCTGACTCCAAGCTGAAGTGAGTCAACCGAGCCGATCCAAGCCGAAGTGAGCCGATCCAAGCTAAATTGAGCCGACCGAACCGATCCAAGCTGAATTGAGCCGACCGAACCGATCCAAGCCGAAGTGAGCCAATCCGAGCTGTCTAAGCCAATCCAAGCCGACTCAATTTTTCTTTTTTCTTTTTTTTTTTATTCATTTGTTTATTTGTAAATGTTATAAATGAGAAAAGAAAAAAGAAAAAAGAACGAAAAAGAAAGAGAAGAAAAACAAAAAGAGAAAAAGAAAGAAAGAAAGAAAGAAAGAAAGAAAGTAGTCTATTTATTTATTTTAATAGAAATAGATAGAATAAATACAAAATAAATAAGATAATATAATGAAAATAAAAACAAATAAATAGATTAGTAAACAAAAATCGTTTTCACACTTAGAAAAATTAAGCTTTCTAAAAATAAATATACCTTTTACCAAATTAGGACTATTTTAGAACTTCCAAAAATAAAACACCAATTAGAACCCTTTAAAAGAATTTCCTTGAATAAATTTAACTGGTTAAAAACGTAAATGCGACTTTTTTTCAAAAATTAAAATCAAACCACCCACTAAAGTTTTTTATAAACGAACTACAGAAGTCTGATCTCGAATAGTAGGTACGTAGGCACTCGTACGCAAATACAGGTCGACTTAAAATATTGAAAGTTTTATTTTTTCCATTTTTAGATATTTATGTAAATTAATAAATTTAGTCGCATGTATCATAATTAGATATTTTTTAGAAATTAAAAAGGGTATATTTAAAAAGCGAAGTTAAGTTTAGAAAGTTAAAAATGATACTCGTTTAAGGTTTAATAAATTAGCCTTCGAATCCAGATCTCTAGTTTTTAAATAACCGTATTTATAACTTGGTTTTTTAATCAATAGACCGATAGCTAAGTTATAACCAATTCACTCGATTGGTTATAACTTAACCCCTTTTCCCGACTCCGGTTAGGTGGTAACTTCAAATCTTTTTAAGTTGGAAAAAATGGTCTTCTTTAAACCCTAGTTGAAGGTCAATATTAAACAGGTAGGGTTTAGTATTGATTAGTTTAGAAAAGATCTAACTTTATAAAAAGAACCGGGAGGGTAAAAAACTAGGCTTGACATTTATATAAAAGATAGATATATAAATTGATAGAAGATAGAGATGTTGAAGATAATATAGATTTTTTTTTTTTTAAAAAAGGTCTATTAATTGTAAATAATATGAAGAGAGAATATCCAAATTATATATTTAGAAATTTGAAATTGAATAAAACTTATTGGTTTATATATAATAGATAACAATAGGTTAAAGAATAATTGCATAATAAAATAATAACAAAATAAACTAATATGAAATTATATAGGTATGTGTCTATATATAAATAGATAATAAATAAATAAATAGTTGTTAAGTTTTAATTTTATGTAAATGAAAAGGTTAAAATTTTACCAAATGTTTTAATTTACAAAGTTATTAATAAGGTTTTTAGAGGGTTTATCTCAAGTATAGAATATAAACAATTCAAATCAAAACAATAGTTATAGGTTGTAACATTATTTTCTAATTAAGTATAGATATGTAATGAGTTTATTATATGAATGTATCAAGTTTTAATATCAATTATGAATCATGAAATATGGTTGCATAAGAGTAGAGTATGTAACACATGTTTGTTGGTTATGCTTATTAGGCTAAAAAGTTAAAATGAACTAACGAAATATCTTCCAATAAAAACATTTGTTGTTTGTGCTTAGCTTTATTTTAAGGGGCCGATAGCAGATCCTTAAGGGGAACTCATTAATCGATAGGTGACGTTATCCTTGATGGAGCTGTTTATTGACATGATGGGTAGATTTAAGAATTCATAGGTGGTTAGAGCCCAAAGTGATAATTCCCAAGACCGTAGTATGTATGTATACATGTATGTATGTATATAGTGTGTGTGCCGAGATCGTAAGTTACTGTAAATCTTACGACACCAAAACTGTAATATTTGGTCAACTAATTCAAAGATAATAAACAAATTATTTGTGTTATATATTTACACTAATGTATGTAAACTATTATTTTGCATAGCATGCACATGTGCTTGTGGTGTTACACACTACGCTTCGACTCTCTCCTCTTTCTTTTTCAACGGTAGGAAACTTAGATCAACAAATAAATTACAATGATCTTAGAGACCCTTATTATACTGTCTTTACGGTGGGAAAAGCTACAATTACTTATGACATAAAATTAGGATAGTTAGAATTTTATTCCTTATGGTAACTATTTATTGTTTAAGAATTAATTACTCATAATCTAGTGCAAATTTGGCTTGAAGAATAATTTTTTTTTAGGTTATTTCTTATAGTAATATTTGGAGACCAATTGTTAATTTACATTTGACATTTCATTAGATGTTAGAAACATATGGTTGGTTATAACACTTTAAGTTTGAGAGCATTACAACTATACACAATGTATATTATATTGCATTATCTTATATTTTAACTTTTGCAATATATCCTATATCATATGTCGAACTATGTTGCATAAAATGATATCAATATATGTATATATATATATATAATTTGTGAAGTCTTTATATCTAATAATACAAATATTAATTTTCTACCAAAAATTGATTAGATTTAATTCCTCTCTCTCTTAATAATTATAATAGTAGTTGCACAAAAAATAAAAAAGAAAAGACACATCACAATTTACATATTGCATTTGATGAACTTGAAGAGTATATGCTTAGGGCAAACATATAAACAAAATGCAAGATACAATGATAAGAGAAGGGGGAAAAACAGTTTTGAGAAGATTCTTAAAGAAAGTAGGGAGGAAGAAAAATTATTTGATAAGAGAAATTCTTGTACTAAACAAGGGACTTTTCTATTATATAAATTTCAACTAAATTTGAAAAAACTATTCTAACCAATTTTGAAGTCTTTCTAGCTTACCTACTTAAATATTATAAGATATTTATTTTAAGGAAGAGGCAGAATAATTATTCTTAATGATTATGTGGACATGTTTATTTTCTTTTTCTTAGAGAAATGGAACTTCAAATGGAAAATAGAAGTAAAGATGAAAGCCAGAAAGAAATTTCTAACCTAGTTGACATTTAGTTTGTACATCATTATTTGGTTATTTTAATAAAGTTTGTCATTAGTCATTTATTTAATTCGAAACCACGATTTAAATTATTAGATTCCATGTGTAATAATTCAAATAAATTGACTATTTCTTTTTCTTTGTTACTTTCTAGGTTCTTTCTCTTTCTCTTTCTCTTTTTTTTTTAAGGGGGCCCAAAGACTTATTATCTTAAATTGACTGTATATTTGTTTCCATACTCTTATGACGCAATACAGCACCCGAAAACATCCATAATACGTAATAATTCCATGTATTAAAAAATTGCTTAAGAAAGCGCAATGGTGGTGTAATGTGGTCGTCATTTTTTGGAAAAACGAAATTGCCAAGTCTACCCTCATCGTCATCGTCCTCACATTGTTGGTTTTTTTTCCTTCCTAGTTTTAGAAATTTAGATTTTTTCCGAAGCTACAACTACAATTACCAGTACCACCTCTCTCTCTCTCTCTCTCTCTCTCTCTCTCTCTCTCTCCTCTAAATCCTTCTTCCCAGTACTTAAATGAAAAGACATTTGTACAGAACTCCCAGTACTATACAATTAGGGTCTCTCTCTCTCTCTCTCTCTGAGAGAACTGACACCATCCCAGGTAAAATATTACCTGTCAAAAATCAAACCTTTACATTGCGTTTTAGTTTGTCGAAGAAAAAGGTAACCAGAGTTAATCTTAATTTAAATTTTAAGTACCACGTTTTAGCTTTTTTCAAAAAAATTCTTCTCACCGTTGACTATTTTTCTTGAAATTGCAAGAAACAATGTGCTTATTGCTTCTCCAATAGGAAAAATTACAAAAAAAAAATTCTTGAGCTGGATTTCATCTTGATTTTCATTTCTTTCACGAACATATACTTATTACCGACATAGTTGTAGAGTTTTGAGCTAACAACATCTGATGGTTTTTTTTTTTTTTTTTTTTTAGCATGCCTATGTCTTAAAATCATGTATCGAATTCAGTTCAAAACCAAGCAAAAGGATGTCTTTTCTTCAGAATCTCCTTCACCAATTATGCCTTCTCCTTCAATTCCATATAACAGCCCTTCTCAGCAACAAACAGCATCTTCTTCTTCTAGTAGTAATAAAATTAGCCCAGCAATTCTGTTCATCATAATAATCCTAGCAGTTGTCTTTTTCATTTCTGGTATCCTTCATTTACTAATCAGATTCCTCACAAAGCATAGATCTTCCCCATCAATCTCCGAATCAAATCGATACACCGAAATGTCTTCGGGTTCCGGAGCTTTCACCAGGCAATTACAGCAGCTATTCCTTTTACACGATTCAGGCCTGGATCAGGCTTTGATAGATGCACTTCCTGTATTTGTTTATGAAGAGTTAAAGGGTATACAAGAGCCATTTGATTGTGCTGTTTGTTTATGTGAATTCACGGAACAAGACAAGTTGAGATTGCTTCCTCTATGTAGTCATGCTTTTCATATAGAGTGTATCGATACATGGTTGCTTTCAAATTCAACTTGTCCACTCTGTAGAGGGTCACTTTATGCAACTGGGATAGGAATTGAGGATCCGGTTTTCGAATTTGATGATCCAAGGGAAGAAGATGAGTACGATCGTCATGGCGGTGGTAATGGAGAGAGTTGGATTGAGAATGATAACATATTGTCTGCCAAAAGGGTCTTCTCCGTGAGATTAGGCAAATTCAGAAGCACTAATGGTGGGAAAATCGAGAGAGGAGAAGGAGAAACAAGTAGTTGCAGCAGCAGTAGCAATATGGATGCTAGAAGGTGCTTTTCGATGGGCTCATACCAATATGTGGTGAGTGATTTGGAACTTCAAGTAGCTCTTCGACAGGACACTGGTGGTGGTGGAGGAAGGAGTGGCAGGGTTAGGATTACCAACAAAAGAGGAGGGCAAAATGGGAATGATAATAGTGAAGGGGATGGTGCTGGGAAGAGACTTAGTATTGCCAGTAAAGGTGAAAGCTTCTCTGTTTCTAAGATATGGCTGTGGTCTAGGAAGAACAGGCTACCAAGTTCTGCAGATACACAAATTGGTAATGTTCCTGTTACTGTCAGTTTGCCAAAGTCTGGAGATAGAACTCAAATCACAACATGAAAGGATGTTTACTTATGTTGTTTTAGGATTTCATTCACATCACTGACCAATGTTAAAGGAAAAGCTTTTTCTATTTTTTGGGTTCTTTACACTCTTTCCATAATTAGTACAGAGCTGTGAATTTGTGATTGTGTTGTTTCACAGAAATGCTTTTCATATGACTTACTTTGATATTATTCTTTTCAGCTAATTCCTCACCTTGCAGAGATTATCCACTTTTCTTTTTTCACTAATGCCTGGTCTTTTCATATTTGGACAATGTTAAAAGGTGATTTCTATTACTCTTAATTAACAATCAAACAAAAAGTTTCCATTTTTCAAAGTCAGTTTTTCCATAAAGTGGATAATCAACAGCCGGAAAGTAGAGAAATCTTTCTTTCTAAACTTAGAGGGTACACAAGAAACAAATTTCTTCATTTATTATTTATGTTCGACGATGCAAATAGTTTATTAAATCAAGATTGCGGTTTGAAATAATTAACTCGATTAACTCACAAACTTAAACGGAAACGGACTCGAATCAAGCTTAAACATTAGTAAATTCAAATCAATGTTTAGGTTTTAGTACAATTTTAATTCTAATATAATATATATATATATATCGATAATTGGGCTCATGAAGTTTAGCTCAACTAAGTTTTGAACTTGTTATATATGAGTTTGAGTGGATTCTAAACTCAAAATCACAAATCTAATCAACTACTTAAACTTTAAAATTTTAAGTGAAGCTTAAACTCAAACTTTATATTATATCGTTTTAATTTGACTTGATTTTTATCTACATATTAGGATCATTAATGAATGCTCGAAGTATCTAGTGATAAAATCTTTTTTACTTTTATTTTATTTAGGTCTTATTAGATGTCATTCAAGATGTTGGAGTCGAAAATCTTTATATAAGTAATTTTTATATTTAAGCACCTGTAACGCAACATAGGTGATTCGTTTAATAGTATATATGGTTAAAATGACCTCATAAAAAGTTTAGAGTAAATTATAAATAAACTATATGTATTTTTGTATTTTTACAAAGAGATAATTTATGATTTCTTTTTTGACAAACACATTATCATTTTTTTTTAATGTTATATCAATCACATGTAAGGGACACATGGTAAATCTTTTAGTGGCTAATTCTATTATTAAATAATGTTAAATAATAAAATAACTAAAAATTATTCAAAAGTAAGTAAATTAAATAACAAAAGAAAAAAAATGAATGAAAAAAATAACAACACAATTGTAATGACTTTTAAGATCACTTCCAACCACCCAAGGCCAAAAGGTAACTAACTTAGGGTGCCAATAAGTAGCCTCTCAAATATTTGGGTTGTGACCCACTATGAAAATGAGATTTACAACTCACACAAAGTAATAAATAATCATTTACTATTTTAGGGCTATCCTTTAGCCTTAGGGCGGTGATAATGGCTTTGTAACTATCATTGCTATAATTTCTTTTTTATATTTTTATTTTCTTTAATTTAATTTTTGTATTTTAAAATAACTTTTAGTTATATTATTACTTAAAATTAACAGTAATAGAGTCGACCACTAAAAGATTGCCATGTATCCTTTTTATGTGATTAACATAAAATTTGTAAAAAAAAGAAAAAAGAAAAAGACAAGGTTATATTTTTGTTTAAAAAATCATAAAGCACCTTTTTGCAACATTATGAAAACTCGAATCTTGTATTTAAGTATAATCTACCTTAAGGTTTTCTTGCAATATGAAAGACCTAGACAACTCTATTAGAGAGTTAAGCATGTTATTTTTCATTATTTTTCCTTGAGCATTTTTAAAAGGAAAAGAATTAATACTAACCGTTTATCTGTGTTTTTACATATAAAATGTGAATTAATCAACCTTATCAAATCCAAAGAGGAAATTAACCTAAAAATGAAAAGAAATCAAGGAAGTCAAATTGGAATTGATAAAAAATATTAAAATATAATTCGTATCTTTTTATAGGATAGCAATAATTCACCTTCTTAATATTTGAAAGTTGAAAACCTTTTTTATATTTTATTTATTTATTTTTTCTTAGAGATAGGTTTGTTCTTTTAATAATGGTGCATCTTCTGGAAAAAAAATAAATAAATAAATAATGATGCATTTTGAGGGAAAAGGAAAAAAAAAAGTAAAAAATAAAAATATCTCAAAAATATCCATCCTAGGAAAATAATCTCAAGACCGAGAAGGCAATTTTCATGATCATTCAACACTATCAAAATAAATCCGTGTTAAAGCTATTTTATTATGTTATTTAAAATCGTTTTTTGAGAGGTGACCAAAATCTTAAAAATATTTTGATGTTTTTAGGTTTTTTGTTTTATTTTTTGCTTTTTTTTTTTCCTTTCCCCCGCATTTTGATCCACAAGATCTAAGTGAACCATATCAAAATTGATTAGTTTAATCAAGCCAATCAAGGTGTGTCAAAAGAATGACTAGCAAAATTTATGGTCAAGTAAATCGATTTAATCAACTGGAGTCTGAAATAATGGAACTAATATTTTTTTTCCAATTAAATATATATATATATATATATTGTTTTGTTTTGTTTGAACGGTACTCTTTTCTGCCATCATCTTTGGGTAACTAGGAATTTAGAATTGAGAAACAAAAAGTTCTTGTCTTACATTATTACTTGGTCCATACAACCAAGAATAACAATATAAATATGTACGCACCTTTTTCGTAAAAAGCTTTTCCTTAAGAATGGGTCTCAAAAGTAATCTTAAAAATATTTTACCTAAAATCACGACTTTAACTCGAGATACGTAATTTCACCGAAATCATTAGTTGAAGTCTCAATAGTTGCACAAAATCAATGAAATTGCATATTAAACTCATGATTTTTCTCAACTCAATAAAAAAATAAATATAGGAGTTACACAAATTTAGAGAGTCATATCTCAACGACTAAAGCACCAATTTCAACGTTTTTTTTTTAATTGTTAACTTTTTATGATGTGGAAACGAAAAGAAAAAAAAAAACCATTTTCACGAAATGTTTTTTGATTTACGATTATGCATAAACATTCCTTAAACCTAAATTCGAAGGTGCACCAGTTTGCATATGCTGAGTTGTGTTTGCATCCACCCCCAACACGTAGATCATGGAGGTTCAAATAGTATAGCCAACTAGAAAACACGTTGATTATATTAAGTAACAAATGTGATCCAACTTGGATCACCCACTTACTGGATTACTCCACCAAATTTGGAGCTGTAGCTCACTAGTATTAAGGATAAGATCAACAGCACATAAGGAATAACTTGCCCTGAGACTTAGGAAATCTTACTAAGAATTTACTCTCCTTGTCGATCCATCACCAATAAGAGTGGGAGATGAATGTCGATAGACTATTTTGAATATCAACCTTTAAGCTCAATCGATCTTTTTAGAGCATGGGCTAGACTTAGAAGCTCATAGCTAATCTGTCCAAAGTCTTAACAGAGCTCTTTAGAGCTTACCTAATCATGTCATGACCTAAGACAAACTGTTAGTATCATAGACAACCTTCTCAAAGTATGGTCGAGCTAATTATAAAAGTCTACCGATTGCCACTTTCCATTCCTTGTATTTCGAGCCTTTGAGTTGACAGTATGCAAGCCCAATCTATAGGGACAAAAGAAGGTAAAGCAAGAACAGATTAGTCAAACTAGAAAAGTCTTTAGATAGTATATATTTAGTTTAAGATCTTCTTTATAGAATTTAGGCTATATCTTAAAGTTATGGCCTAAATAAATCTCAAAAATGTGATGCGCCTTTCATAAATAGATTATTAACCTCTCTTATAAATACGTGGTAATTCGAGTAAAGGGATTGGTATCCTCATATTCTTACATTTACTATACTTCTTTAATCACTCTCATAAATTCATTCTAACTTAAATACTAAAGGGACTATACTAGAACCAAGTCTTTAAGATTACATTTGTTCATCTTTACAAGTTATCTCCAACCTTAGTATCCCTTAACAAAAGTTGACCATCAACAGCCCTAACACTTTGTGATGCTGAGGTTAATAAGGGCACAAAGGCACCTTTTCTACAAATTTTCAAAAAAAAAAGAAAAAGAAAAAATGGTTGATAGTTTTTTTATTCACAATTTTATATAAATGTTTTTCAACTATAAATTTAAAGGTGCACCTGTTTGCATCAACTCAATTGTATTTGCATTCACCCTCAAATCATAGATGATACAGCTTCAAGCAGTATGGCCAACTAGGGAAAAATAAATAAATGCTGATTATATCAAGTAATGGTGGTGGAAAAAATAAGTCTTAGGATTTCTTGTTTCTTTACTTGTATTTTGTTGTGCATGTCGAAATCAATATTATATTTAAGATATCTACATTGATTGCATATGTATATATATATATAAGAATTAAGTATAATTTGAGATTGTGAGATGAAATGACGCTTTTTAAGTAAAATATAAATATTCTCGTTACTGCACGGATTTTAAAGGAAAAGTTTTGAAAAAGACCATAAATTTATCCTTTTCCCTGTGTGATACCTTGAGAATATATTACAAAGTTGAACACTTTAGTTCGAGCGTCCCTTTTTGTTTTTCTTTTTTCTCTAGAATCTACCTTTGCTGAGATAAATGGTTCTTCTATCTTTTCATCTTCTAGAGCCATCCTTCTTTGTTATCTTCTTTTCTCCTTTTGCAGGGGGGGCATGTGTGATGAGATGACGACATGTAAAAAGTGCTTTTGGGGATTTTTGTGGAGTGGGAGAAAGACATAATTTGAAACATGAACAGGGGCCGGTGTGTTGTCGGCTGACCTCTGGAGTGTGTGTCTCGCTCCATGATTTGCAATTATTCGTTAGTTAGAGAGAATTAGAAATATGTAAGGACCCCATTGGAACTGTTCTCAGCAGTACGGGACAGAAATATGCCATTTTGTTGTAGACTGATTTAATGAATTAATTTTCAGACCCGGAAATCACGAGGAAGGGAATAAAAAACTCAATCATCTTGCATAATAATATGTTGGCCCCAAGGGGTGCTACTAGTAAAAACAAAATTTCTCTGTAGAATGATAATGAGGTTTTATGAATGATTCAGTTTGATTCATCTCTTTAGATTAAATATAAGTATAAAATGAATTTTATTCAATTCAATTTTGTGGTTGAACTATATGTGGTTACCAAATATTTTTTTTTTCTCTCTAGAAGATGTTATATAATTTAGGGAAAATCAAAACCATGGTTATTGTAGATGGATGATTCTAATATTAAAGTTACATGAAAAACAAAAGGGATACTAGAAAGATCCATACTCGCACATATATAGTAACTTCAAGTGGGAAAAAAAAATATTTCATGAAAGTCCAAAATCCATAAATCAAGATTTCATAAGGAGTTATCTCTTTTAAATTGATTTAGCACTACAAAATGTAAAATATAAAAATAAATAAACAAATTTCTTTTACATGTTTTAAAGAAAGATAAGGAAGTTAGTAAATTATTTATTTATCTATAATATTAAAGAGCAAGATACTTGTTAATAGGCCTCTTTTGGCTACAATTTTAGAGGCCTAGGTCTAAGTAATTAAGCCCACTCAGGACCCCTAAGCACCTCTCAAATTGAAGCCTCAGTCCTCCTTTTGGTAAGCTAACCAACTTGGGCCTCGTACAATAGGCCATCCTAAGCCTAAACACGAGCAGACAATTGATGTGCTAAACATCTATGCAAAGCACTCAGGGTCACTCAGAGTCCCACGCACCCTCCGACCTCGACCAAGAGGAGTCAAAAGCCTTTAGGGAAGTCATTAAGATGCTTGACTCCTAAGTTCCTAAGCCCCTAGAACTTAAGGTCTTCAAAGCAACCAAGACCACAGCCCAACAACTCTACTACAACCTTGAGATCCCAAGCATGTACTTAGTGCTCGGCGTCCAGGCTGAAGAACACAACGTTTGAGGTAACCTTATTCAGTTTCATTCTCTCCTCTCATTAAATACTATGTAACAGCCTACTATATAGCCTAAGGGTCTAATTACCCAGGCTATGGTAGCTGCCCATGTTGACATGACAAGCTCCATTTCGAAGATCTACCAATCGATGGAAAGGAGCTGTTCGTTCTCATATTGAGCGTGCCTTCATACCCAAATCATGTATGAGCCAATCCTCATCCAACACGTAGCTCTAATAGTTAAGCTTCATGCCATATAAATAAGGCATGAAGTTTCAAGTACCAAGATCCCATCCTGAGCACTCTTTACATGTATAAAACACTCTCTTTCCATCCTTAAATACTCTCTTTGCTAACTTTAGCACTACAAGGTCTTTATTAGCAACGCCACATGAGTTTTCTTACAAGTTTACTGTCACTCATAAATGTCAAACCATTAGGAGACCACCATAGAACCACCCCAATGATATACATTATCATCATTTGATGTCCACTATTTCCATAAATCCACTAATACGGTTAGGAGTAGAAACATAACTATGCAACCATCACATAACGATAACAATGAGCAGTTACCAATGCCATGACCACAAACAACTCAACCACCTTCAAAGTTTGAGCACATGATCGCTATGTTCAACTAGCTGATGGAGGCTAATTAGAAAACCCTCCAAGAAATGCTAATTTATAGTAAGAAATAGCAACCTTACATAAGTTAAAAGGCAAGGCTAACCTTGGAGACCCCTCCGTCAACTCGTCGAGTAAGCTAAGTAGACATAGCAAGTGTTCACAAACGCCTTCAGCGAACCTTGTGCACCCATGTAAGCATGTGCAATCCAAGCACCTTCCTTTCAAGGACTTACACAACATGAACACCAATCGCAATAAGGCATAAGTACAAGGTGAGCTATCGAGCACTAGTAGGGTACAAAGGCAACTCTCCCTAGGCAATCAAAAATGCCACTGGAGGAGATGAATGTGTAAGAGCTCGACAAGTACATTTACCGCACCTCAAGCATATGTAAGTAAAAACGAATCTTAAGCTCTAGTATCAGGAACAACCACAAGCAAGAGCACATTCACACTAATAATCCTCAAAGAGACCCTTCCACAAGGTGTCTGACTTCCATACCTTAACACTTATGATAGCTCATGTGATCCAAACAACCACCTAGTGCACTTTCGCACAATAATGAGCTTGTATAACTTCTCAAATGCCATAATATGCAAAGAATTCCTGAGCACATAAACAAAGAGTCGTTGTAGTTCAACCAACTACAGGATAGCTCAATCAACTCTTTCAATAAACCAATGGTCAGGTCCTAACAACACTTTATAAGTAGTAAAGTGCCGCACAAGGACTTGTCAACCTTGTATAACGTCTAACAAAGGCCCAACAAAAGCCTTCAAGCTTTCCTCGAGTGTTTTAATCTAGCAAATCTCCAAGTTCCAAGGGTTGACACTGTAGTTACCCTCCAAGTTATCATCTATGACTTGGACCCCAATAGCAAATTCCTTGAGTCCATTAAGCTCCATCGCCAAGATACTTTTGAAGACTTCAAGAGAATACACAAAAAGTATGTCATTTAAGAAGATGCCAATAAAGCACAATTGGAGAGTGACGGCCATAACTAGGGCTCCTCAACGAAAGATTGCCTCGGCCGCTTAAAAGATCACCCATCCTCTTCTAAAAAGCACTAAGAGAGGTATAAATAGAAGTTCACAAATTATGCGAACTACATTCAATTGAATTGCGCTCTCAACAAAGTTTTGTATAAGGTGAAGGGACAACTTCCTCAACCTCTTCATGTCAAAGAATACCCTAAAGCAGCAACATCAAGTAAATCGTGTAGTTATCACAATGTGTACGAGCACAACACCAATGAGTGTTACCACCTTACAAATGCTATTGAAGGCCTTATGCAGAAAGGTTGCATCGACCATCTTGTTGCCAACTAGAGGAATCAGATTCAATAGCCATCAAGGCTTCATCAAACCAAAGAAGAGCAACAACAATCATAGTCACAACAGCAAAACAACCCCGACAACACACATCATCAAGGTAGATGAAGATAGGTCCAAACCATAACTAGAGGACCAGAGTTAGCAGATATGGCCTATTCCTCTAAACCACAACACGAGTTGCTATCTATCCAAGCGAAGAAGTCGAAATAAATACTACCATCTCCTTCTTGAACAAAGATAAAGTAGGCTTGAAATACCCCCATATCGATCCTCTAGTGATCAACGTCAAGATAAGATACTTCAATGTCCCAAAAAACTTCATTAATAGCAGGAGCACTATAGATATCCTATTCTACTATGCCTACAGGCAAATGGAGGACCAGATGAAGGAATCACTCGCACCATATAGGCAAAGCCTATCTTGCTTCGAAAGGAAGTTCATGCCGGCTAAAGGTCTTACATAAAAGACAAATGGCATCTTCTTACATATATGCAGCAATGTCTCTATCTTCCTTTCACAATGTCATTTCGTACTATTCAATTTTCTCAATTTGAAGGTGCTTACAAGATTTCATCAACATTGTGAGGAAAATAAAAGTGAAGGGACCGATGACAAACCAACTAAGCTAGGAGAATATGGCCCAATTACTGGTGTTACTTCAACTATAGTGAAGAAGTGCTCCAGTATGTGTGTTTCAAAAAGCGGTAGCTTACATATTGATAATATCAATTATGAAACACGCTTGTCTCCATAACACTACCAAACCTTAATCGAATTTTATTATTTAACTTAACTATGGGAGTGATAGAAATCTACCTTAATTTGAATATTCCACAAACCGAGGCTCACAATCACCACGATCCATGGATGAGTCTTGAATCGAACCCCAAAGCATTTTCATCATATAATTGCACAAGAAGATTGACAGGTTCAATATCAACTTCATCCTTCAATTTATACGAATTCATCATAAGAATTATTAGAAAGGACACCATTCTTTGTTTGCAGGAACACACTTATAACATAGCCGGTATAATGATAATAATAATAATTAAAAAAGAAAAAAAAAAGAAGAAAACCACAGAAAGCAAAAGCAAATCACTGTGATACAATTATACCCCCCAAGGATGAAAGTTTTAAAAAAAATGCTTCCTTAGTGACAATAAAATGTGTTGTAGCAAATGACAAAAAAATATCAGAATGCCTAACTCTAGGTAATATCTTTCTCCTCATTTTTATGTCATTTCATGTTGTATTATTACATTCAATTAGTCACAAAAGAACTTAGAAAATATGTTGTATTCTTTATGGAGGTACCGAATACAGACCCAAGTAGAAAGACTAGATAAGGACATTTTGAAATTGATAGACCACTCTGTTTCTGAAGTGTAAAAGTAAGATGAAATTGAAAATATAGGACAACCGTCATAAAAATATAGGACATCTTTCATAACTGGATCACTTTATACGCATCGTTATCAAGTAATCGTAACATTTCCAGTAAATGTATTTCCTTCTCATAATTAGAATAATGGTTGACAAAATCGTGGACAAGATAATAAAGGGAAAAAAGGAAGAAAATGAAGTGGCAATACCTAAATCCATTTAAGTGAAAGTGTACAGGACAAGCCAATGGCATTGTAAACATAATATCATATTCACATATTTTTTGGCTCATTGAAACGAACAATTTCCGCTAACCGACAGAAGATCTCAACCCATCAAGTGGTCGATAATTTACTTACGAGATTACTTTGACAAATGAAAAATGTAAATGTAGATGATACTCTCTTTCTCCCCAAATCCATATCAAAATCTTAAAAAATAGAAGAATAGAGATTTCAAAAGCCATAGATACAAACATTAAATCAACTCATTTCATAACAAAGAATATTACTAATTTACAAAAGCCATGTTTGCCTAAATAACTGCATTTTTAACATTGCTTCGTTTGCAAATGCATAGATCCAAAGAACAGATAGGCAGATCTGCAAACTGACAAAATAGGATGCTGTTTCTCTGCAATACAGGCAAAACTCCTTCCCCACAATTTTCTAAAAATGTGTCCGGTAATAATGTACATAAAAACCCCTATTGGGGAAAACTGCAAATTACATAAAATGCCTTCTTTCTTTTAGGAAGGGGGAAGAAAAAGGATAACAAGAACCAATGGCTGCATAGATATAAGCTCGAGAAAAAATGGTTCCCTATGAATACAGAAAATGCCATCCCAGAGTAAAATGATTGAGAGCAGATCGAAATATTTCTACAAAGAGAGCTTCTCGGTTGTGATTAGAAATAAGCTCTTGCAGTTGACCAACTCATGACATTAAGAACACCAATCCTTCTCACAATTCACGTGGAAAGTTGTTGATTTGGCCTTCCTCCAGCACATCTTTGCCATTAACCTTATAAGATATCCTTATGCGCATGACAAGGGATTTCTGAAAATAAAAAGAAACCGACAATTTAGGAATGATGAAAACAAGGAGAGGATTCAACCAAAAAGGCAATAACAAAGTCTAGTATTATCGGAGATTATGTGCTCCCCCGAAAAGGATGACAATTGAAGAGTATGCAGCTACAGGGCAGAATTTTCTATATACTTTCATCATTTCTGGGACCATTTTATGAATCCACAAAGTTACCTAATGTATTTATAGAACCCAAAATCTTAATAGAATGCCAACAATTCCACAAACATGCTCTGTTTCTTTAGAGAAATAGCTATCTTTTCCACAATGCAATATTAAACTCAGAAAGAAGATTCAGCAGCTTCACGTGCAACCAAATGTCACCAAACTGCAGACAATTGTTGAATCCTGCCATTCCCATATTTTACCTCCTTAGGAAGATGATTCTAGGCATAATCTATCCCAACTCAATCGGGTTACATCTCCATATTTTGCCCTCATTAGACAGATATCTTAGCACTTGAAAGCCAATCTAACCAACAATGTCATCTATTTATCATAACCCAGATATTGGCCTTTGTCCAACAATGATCATGTCTTTTCCCTGTCATCATCAAGAGGTAACCTACACCAAGAGCGTCTCTCCTTTTATCAACTCATGCTACCCACACAAAGAGACAATATGAATATTGGCCTTAATTCCCTTTAAAAGATCCGAAAGTAAAACCATGTTTGAAACTTTCACCACTTCACAAGCATTTCTTGTTTACTTGACTAATACTACAAGAGTGATGATGAACTCAGCCACCATTTTCACTGTTCTTATGCTTTATTATGATCATTGTTTCCAGCATCTTTTCTTCATTCTACAGGAGCATGAAGTCACTCACCCATGTTATACGCCACCTTCTTCAAACATTGTGATCTTCAGAGACAACCTCCTAAAAATAGCACATACATGACTATTTTCGAATTTCTCTCATTCAATAAATAATCTCATAATTGTAAGAAATTGCTAGTGTGGACACAGGTGCAGCAGCTATGGAAGGAAGGATGAAGACAATTGTTCTCTCTCCTTTTTAAAATATTTCAACATTTCCTTTACATGTTGGTTGAGACACTAATAAAAACTAGATGGCATGACTATTGTGATAAAAGATCTGCTTTGCTACTACACCGAATCAATTGAAAAAAAATTCCCTAAAAGGTTTACACTTACAGATATAAACAGACTTTCCATTTATAATTGGGAATGCTCCATCTCAAAAGGTGATATGTATTAACCATAGTCCATTGTGTAGAACCAAAAAATGGGAGATAGTACATGTTCATAAGAGAACACAAACCCATGAACCATGCTTTGCCAACAAATTTGGTTGAATGAAACCATAACAAACTTATCTAACAGCTTGGAGGCATTGACAACAGCGTAGTTTTCTAATGCTTTAATGTTGAGGACAAATGGATATTGTACATTTTCCAGCAGTGACAACATAGTTATGTGTCGATCCCAATATAATTGGAAGTATAGTCAGCATATAAAAAAGAGTGTGTCCATGCCTTGCTAGAAGGCCTTTTCATTGCACTTGCTTCCATTACTGGCTGATGCTGTGCCGCACTCTCCAGCTGATGATAAGATAGATGTTGAGAAAAAAGCAAAACCAATAGTTTTGTTGTGAGAGGATAGGGGACGGAAAGGGCTTATTATTGCAAATTCAATCAGATTAAACAAGGGGATCATTATTTTGCTTGTATATGGACTTCCATCTTTTTGCATGTATTGTCTAAACATTATATTTTGTAATTTTGTCAACATTTTGAAACCTCAAGCATTAGGTCTCCCAGGTATCATCTAAACATTCGATTTTGCAAAATAGTTTCTACAACTCTCAAAACCTCAAATGTCATATCTTGGAGACACTTAAGTTGCATAAACCAACAGATTAGACCACACTACAAAAATTAAATAATTTACACACTAAATTGTAACACAGAGAAAACTTAGACACCGTGCTCTATATTTATCCCATTCAGCAATATTTACCATTGGACCAGACATTGCAAACGAAAATTCACTAAAATCATTTTGATCATAATTTGAGACTTAATCAAGTTTCATATATAATTTAAACATACTAGCACTACTAATGCCCACCACCATGTTATCTCCAAGCTCACCATTGTCTTTCCAAAACTATCTCCACTTTGAAACAATTCTGACACTGAATCAAAAGAGCTCCTTTTTGTAAGGATTGGAGCTTTGCTCTCACAAAGGTATTATCCACTTTTTCACGATACACCCCACGATTTTATCCTTACTACATCTACTTTCGAGGAGGTCACTCATCTTAAGAGTAATATCCACTAAACATGTTTAACCTGAGAGTTCTAATGAACTCTAAACCATTGTAACAAAAGGCACCTCATTATTTAAGAGTTCCATCCCACTGTATTTAAGCCTAATAATAATGCCACCGCTTATAGGAAATAATAATGTCTTAATGCCATTACAAATGTTCAAGACCACCCGAGCAAGAACTCTAAAGATTACCTCGCAAACTCAAGAGGTAGCCCCATAACATGGCACTTTTCCCCTAAGTGGCATATGGTTCCCCCAACTAGTGAACTTTATCTAATAGATTTTTAATAACTAGAACTCCACACCTCAAGATATTGCCCATTTTAGCATGATATTTGCTTCCAAAAGGTCACCTACATCTCCATTAAGTATACTTAATTTTGAAATTATAATGAACACCAGTTGTTACACCAAAAGGTGCCTGGATAGCTAATATGTAATCACACATGTTCATACCTGTGATGCAGTCTTGAAAACTATACATACAAAAGTTATGGAAAAGGCTGTGCGTAAGTATAGACAATGGATTCTTTCCTTGCAAGCTAAAAATCCAAAAGGGGGGGGGGGGGGGGGGTGGGGTTGGGGTGGGTGTGGTTTAATTGCCATTTTAAGACTAATATATGTTTATGACCAGTCAACTAAAGGAAGATCATGAAAGGATCAGAGCTAAAAAATTGTATTGATCCCAGCTCCTCTCATAAAGTAAACAGGAGAGGAGTCACTTAACATGGAAGGAAACAGCAGAATAAATGTGTCCACAAGCATAAGGATTGCAGCCACATACCTTTCCGTGTTGACTGTTGGTGACTCTCAATGTTTGCATAACAGACCCATTACCACTTCCGGGGAGAGTGTTGCTGCTAGCTGGATCCAAGTACAACTGCAGAAACTGCAGATAAATGACATGATATGGTGTCAGAGCAGCTTACAGAAGAAATCAAGTAATGGTAGTGGGAAGTGATGGGAGAGTAGATGGGTCATTTGAACAGATCAACCCAGAGAAAGATGGAGAACATGTTTAGCAGACATGAACAAGAATCTAATGAGCCCTCAATTGACCAAAAGTTGCAGAAGATTAACTTATGCAAATGCCTTTAATGCAAACAAGTAGGCAGCATTTACTTTACAGATAGAACACGATAGCTTATAGATTAAGACATCAAGGTAACCGATGAAGAAAATAATACTTGTTCTTTCTTTTAACACTACCTTTTGGGGGCTAGGCCAGGGTTTTTTGGGTGGGCATTGGGGGGAAGAAAGGTTTTACAGTACTTATTTTTACAGCAAGTAACAAGGAAAACTGTAGATCATCAAGGTTATCTTGCCAAGCTAGCATACCGAGTATAATACTGTCCATGCTCACCTTTGGAACTGCTGCCTGGAAAACGAAATCTGTATACATATTTGACGATAGATTTGTAAACGTGGCTTGGATAACTGTTGTCTGTGGAGTTCCAGGCTGTTTTGAGAAGTTGAATGTGATTTTCAAGGAGCTGCTTTCAAAAGCAACTATTGCCGGATATGCAGGACCGTTCTTTTCTGTTGATCAAAATAATATAAAGCAAGTAAGCAATTACTCGGAACAAACACAACAAAGGATTGACAGTGCTCTCAACAACTACCAGGGGCTGGTGGAGATGGACCAAAGCCATCCAACAAGTCCATAATAGGAGTTGCAGGTTGAGAAGGGGAGCATGCAGACAACGAAGAAGGTGATGAGAGCCCATCCAGCATCGCAACTGATCCTTTCTGGTTTTGACTGGGAGAAAATATATCAGCTGGAGCTGCACTGCTCTGTGCAGGAGGCGTCCCAATTGACAAAAGATCCAATAGAACATCTGTCCCACTTTTAGTGGCCTGTCCTGAACCTAAAATTAAAGAAGAGCACAAAGATTATCATGGGTCAGGCTGAACCAATGACAAAACAATCACAATAAAACACTCTTTGCCATAACATCCAATATCATTTCACAATAGTCCTACAAATTACTCAAAGTGCAGATACATAAAAATTAGCCCACTGCTAATTTCTATTCTAATTTAATAAAAGACACTGCTTATCATAAATTTACTATTTGAATACCCCTGAATATACAGGTATTTAACCATGCAAACTACTGTAAGGGTGCACTAATAGATATCCTAGATTAGGACAACCCAGGTTATGGCAATGGCTTTTTGTACTTTCTGCCACATCCACATTGTATTTATAATGTTTCTAGGATAAAATAAACTCACTCTATTACAAACTAACCCCAACCCCCCCACCACTATAGACTTTACACGGACATGCAAGGCAAAATATCAAGTGGGTTATCCTTAAAAAATAAAATAAATAAATAAATAAAAGAGGTACAATTCTGGGAAAGCTAACTAGTTTTCATATTCTGGATGTCCATGAATCTGGGAGGACTACAATGCTAGGGCAAAATAGCTTGATCACTAAAATCCAATTTGCTTGGCAATTATAAAATTTCTAGTTCTCTGATTTTTGTTAAATATGTTTGCTCTCTGGTTGTTCTCTAACACACCTGGTTGTACTGAAGCTGGTGACAAATCAACACCAAGAAGATCTTGAAGAAAGTCACCACCACCAGATGAGCTGGGTGCTGGCACATCATCTGAGCTTAGATCAAGCAAATCAACAAGAGGAGTGGCAGCAGTTTTAGCCACTCCATTCGGAACTTTGACAGAAGCAGTGGATGTAGAAACATTGGTGGGCACAGAACCAGCCCTCCTTCCACTGAAGGTTGCCTCATCCAAAACAGGCATTCTTTCAAGAAGTGTAGACCTGCAGAGACTCGTTTTAATATCTTTCTGGAAGTACATGCTTAAAGACACGCCATAAAATAGGCAGAAAGGTACATGCTTTTCCATGCAGGAGAAGAAATATGACCAGGAAAATTTGCAAGCAAACCGGCCAAGATAGAAACTTGATCGCTCACCTTATATTTTGATGCCTTTCAATTATAGAATTGAATTCGATTGATCTTTGCTGCAACTCAAGCACAAGGCTTCCTTTATTTTGAACAATAATTTCCTTAACCCTCCTATTAAAAAAAAAAATTACAGTTATCTTATTGATAAGTTAAAAAAATCCGAGTTTATCTAGAATACCTTGCCAAAAAGGATCAGAGCAGATGCAATATTAGTTGAGATGACATAAAAAAATGCATAAGCAAAAAAATCATATCAACTTAACAAATAAATGCATAAGCAAACTCAACAGCTCCGTGGTGGGGTCTTCAACCTCAAATCCTAAGATATTAGAAAGAAAATGACAGTAGTTACAGGAGAAAGCATGAAACATACTCTGAACATGACGGAAAACGAGAAGACAGCTTTAACAGAGCAATTAAAGCCATTGCTTTAGTGGTGATATCTGAGGAATGGCGCTTGATAGCAATCTCAACAACATCCACTGCATCAGATTCTGTCACCTGCACAGCAGATTCAAATTTGATAGCAAAAGTTGAAGAAGACTCCGTATTCAGAAAAGCTAGTAGTCAACGTCAGGTGCAATAAGGAGTTAGGATTAGACTACCATGCAATACAAAGTTTGGATCTAAAGAACATTGCAGATAGTTCATTTGATCATAAGTCAGAAATCAGGTAGTTCTGGAGCCATACTGTTGCCTGAGCCACTTTTCCTTCGGCAAGAAAGAGAATTTCTTCCATAACTATATCTTCATTAAAAAGATCGCTCCTATTGTATACTAAACCATATCATAACAATCCTAATACATGTAACCATCACTCACACATAACCATGCACATGCTGATTCCATTACTACAACTGATATATGGATTGGCAGTTTTAAGTAGCAACTTAACTTGTATAAATATATATCATAAGTCAATTCCAGAAGCTTGATGGAAATGAACAAATTAAAGACACTAAAAAAGAGTGGAAAGTTTATAAGTTGACTGTGTCTTCCTTATCTTAATTGCATGTGACTTCCCATGATTATTTTCTCCAATATATTATCACAATCGTACTGTTTTTACAGCTCCAACACTAAGAACTTTAGTCTGCGCTGATCTTGTTAAGAAATTCTCTGCCAGAATAAGTCATTGGACAAGTAAGTTTCTATCTTATGCTGAGAGCTTGCAGCTGCTCAAAAGAATCCTTTTCTCCCACTCTCCATAATTGAATCTAAGATGAAAAGATTTTTGTGGAATGGTACTGAGGACAATAAGGCCAAGGCTAAAGTAAAGTGGAAAGATCTCTGCAAACCTAAGAGAGAAGGCAGACTGAGAGTTATTGATATTAAATTATGGAATCAGGTAGCTCATCTAAAGCACATCTGAACTTTACGCATGGATGAGGACTACTCCATATGGCCATGTTGGGTCAAGGAGGAGTTGCTTAGAGGAAGAAATTTCTGGAGAATAGGAATACCACACAATGCATCATGGCTTGGAGGAAGTTTCTCCAACCTAGGCATTTAGCTAGCCACCGATTAAAATGGAAGATAGGGAATGGCAAACTCATTTCTTTTTAGCTTGATGATTGGCATCCCCGGGGGCCTTCAATTGATTGGATGGGACAGCAAGCCACCATTGCTTAGGAACGATGCTGTACAGTTTCATTGCTGGAAATGGCTGGGCATGGCCAAGAGGCAGTAGATAGGCAATGATAACCAGCAGCCTTGGTAACATATGACCAAACATCGACAGTGGTGAAAGACTCGTGGAGAATGGATGAAAAAAGAGTTATTTCCATCAAAGCAACCTACCTTCTAACTAGAGATGCAGGCCCTAGAGTGGCATGGTGCTTGTTGGTTTGGCAGAGGTCTAGCTCCTAGATACACTTTCATTTTGTGGATGGCAGTTCATCAGAAATTACTAACTCTAGACAAGGTTTGCTCTTGGGGTATTGTGGATGTAAACAGATGCTATTTGTGCCAACATGATGAAGAATCCCATGACCATCTATAATTTGGATGCCTGTTCTCAAAGCAGCTGTGAAGCAGAATTGAGGATTAGATTGGATGGTCTATGGTGAAACCATTTGAGTATTTTTCGTTCAGTAATTTTTTGAACCCTGAAAGTCTCTCGAGGGTTAACCTACTACAATGACGAGCTTTTGCTATAGGAAGCTACATTTTGAGGAAGGAAAGAAACAAAAGGAGAGTAACAGATATAGCTACACCTATAGAAAATTTGCTTAATGCTGTGATTTTGTACACCCCATGTACAAATGATTTTTTGAATACAATTATCTCACTTTACCCCCAAAAAGAAGATCTTTAGTCTGAGCATTACTCCAAAAGATTTCCAAACATATTAACCTGTCTTCCTCACTAATCATAAAACTCTTCAAATAAATCCAGTGATTAGGGTATGGAAGAGAATTACCTCAACTTATATTCTCTCTAAATTTTCTAGAGAAGAGAATTCTGAAAAAGGTTTGCTCTATAGCAACTTCATCCATCAATTCTCATATCAATATATAGCAGAAGGGAAATTACAAAAAGGTTTTGCTCACTGCCTACTTTTAGCTTTTCTAACCCAAAATTTAACTTGAAAGATAAGGGAAGGAAAGCAAAGAATATGATGCTACTCACAGTAATCGGATCTTCTATATCAAGTATCCCAACATTGTTGACTAACATGTCACCATATTCACCAATGCACCAAACTGCAACTCGAACAAGATTTTCCTGAAAAGCATATCAAATTAGCTGTGATAAATAATATCCATGGGATAACAGCCTCTGCACTTGAATATCATAAAAGTAAATGAAAGGTAACCTGCTCAGCTGATGCTTGGAATGCTCTGTATAATGCTCTAACAGTATAGCCATGAAGATCAGGGGCATTACTGATTACCACAATGAGGGCATGCCATACATCATCTTTCACAAAATTTCCAGCCTGCCAAAAGCATTACAAAGGCCAATCTAAACCCTGGGTAACCACAACTTTCGAAGCCAATCCATGTTAATATTATGCACTTATAAAAGGTTAGAAATATGAATTTTTTGGAGACTAGATAGCGGTGTAAAATGGAAAATAGCTATATTCTCATGCCTCCTAATGACTGTATTCAAGGAGGGTTTTCCAATGGTTACTGAGTTTTATTTTATTTCCATCATGCCTTCATTAATTCCAATTTGTGAATGAAATTGCAGAACTTGTGATCAGAGAAGGAATTCAGTCAAAGAGAAATGTTTCGTGAGGATTAATATAATAAATGCAATAACATGCTTTACACTCTGCCAGCTGGGAAAATAATAATTAAACCATAGATCGTCATAGTTTTGCCCCTTTATTGTCCCATCGATGCAGTTGAAATATCTGGTGATGATGTGCATCATCTATGTCACAAAGGAGGAAAAAAGAGTCTTGGAGTCCACATCACTTATTATCCCAAAATATTTTACCTAATGACTAAAGTGACACTAATATTTAACAGCGCCATCCTTCATTATGTGATTCTTTATCCTTATATTTTTATGATGACTTTTTTCATTTTTGTTTCTTTCTCTTAAGATTGATCTCTTTTGCTGCTAGATGTTTTGGCACTCTGTGCAATTATTTTTTTTATTTTTCCATAAATGCATTGTCTTCTAGTAGTATTTATGCTGGATAACAGTAACAGCCGAGTATTTTATCAAATAGAACCATCTCCAAATTCAAATAAAAAACCAAGAAAAAATGTAAAGGAGGAAAACTTAATAATACACCAGTTTTCAAAAATTAATTTTTCTAAAACCACCTATTGCAATTATTTTGGCAGGTAAACAAAAAGATTCCACAATAGAAGCACATAGCAATAGATAGGGGCATGAATGAAGGACAAGGTAAAATAATTATAAGAGTAAGCTCAAACATATGATGGCATTTCCCTAGCAAGCACAAACATGTCGATAGAAATCTATTAATACAAAAAGTTCAAGATCATACATAGATCAGATAACGTCAAAAGTCAATTATAAAGTCACATACCTCAGAGAGAACCTTCAACATTTGGTCGATGTACCAAATTTTTTCCAGAGAAAACCTGAAGTGCCATTTAGGATAAAAGCGTCATTTTGATGCCATAGTCATAAAGGCAGAAGACAAAGGAGAGTAGGAACACACAACTAAGCCATATTAGTAGCCAACTTAGCTTTTGGATCTTCATACTAGCCTCTATGTCATACTTCATTGTTTGCTGGGTGCTAAAGCTAATAGGATCCAATAATCAAAGAATAGAAAAGACATTGTGAAGACTCTAACATGACAGTAAAATCACTTCAATGGAGAAATTATAACAACTGTTCCACAGCTTAATTAATTCCTATACATCATGAACAAGAACAAGGGAAACAACTGCGTTTGAGGTTCTGCTACTCTATGGATTCAGTAACTCCAAGGCATTAATTTCTGCATTGAAAATTGCAGCATCTAGAAGATCAAATATCAGAGTTCTGGCCAATCTTACACTGAAGAAAGCATTCTTTCATAGTCAAAATGAGTTTCGACCCTTTTTCTGGATATTAACAATTTTACCCATATTATTTCAAGGCACAGTAAAATACCTATAACATTCAAAACCTAAAGAGGCTTAGAGCCAAAAATAAATAAATAAATAAAGATGCAGAAATATAGAAGCTATCTTTACATGGATGAATTGCACTATCAGGTAATCCAGATTAAAATTACTATCTTACTAATAAAATTGTGCTCACTGCTCACCAGGTTCACTTACTCTTTTCTTGTTTTTTTCCCCCCTTTTTGGGTGGATGGCCAAAGTGTCACTTAACCTTCGGTGTATCTTACTGGTTAACAAAATCTAAGCTCCACCTCAATAAAGTTCTATATATAAGTTGCCAAATTTATACTCCATTATAACACATACCATTCATACCTCTCAATTTTTAGGTGTTTCTTGTAGACAGAGCTTTAAGACATGCTCCATAAGTTCAGTCAAAAATTATTTTCTACCAAGACAAAGAAATAAGTGATCAAGGCTGGATTTAACATCAATTAACAATGGAAAAAATGCCTTTTCTTGCTCCTCTTCCTTTCAACATAACTATTCAACACATCCTTCATAACTTAAGTGCAACCATTTGGATTCTTCTGGACCTATACAAAATGATTCCGCAAACTCTTCACGTCCAGACTGACATATGCTTTTGTATATCCATTTAATTATTTATGGATCTCTCTGTTCAGTGCCTTAATAAATGAGTTGCTTGGATTGTTGACCATGCCAGATAATTCACAATGCCATCCAGTGTCAAACTCTTTCAATCACTTCGCCCCATTAATTATATCAAACCACCAAAAAAAAAAAAAAGAAAGAAAGAAAAGAGAGAGAGGGGTGGAAAAAAGCCTCTATACAACATAAGGTTCCAAGAGGATAATGCTCAAAACCAAGTAGAGGTACTTCTTTCTTAGCCTTTCCCGATATGAGTTTTAGGTTTCAGCTCTCAGGTTCAATTACATAGCTTGAATAGTGAAGTGAACTTCTGCAAAACCATTTCAAAGTTATTCCTGAAAATTGCTTTCCCAAAATCGAAATTAAGGCCTACATGCATTGGGATGGATTGGTAGTTATAAAGCAATTTCTCATTCTTCCAAGATCTTAAACCCAACTCCTCTTTAAACTCCCATGGGGTCTTCAACTCTCATTTGGGTTGGCATGATTCAGAACATGACTCATGTTCAACAAACAACCAGGGTAACAATTATCCAAAAGATGAGTTAGGCATTCATAGGATGCAGAAGAGAGGAGTTCCAAGACAAGCTCATTGGCGGAGACTTACTTTTCAACAATTGAACATATTTTTGCCGTAAGATCACCCTTGAATTCATGTTCACTGACTTCCAGATAATCGATCAGCTCTTTTGTAAGAGGCTTCACATTGGTTTCATTTACTAAGAGATAAACCAATTCAAGGGCTCTTTTCCGAATTGAGGCATCTGAATCCTGTAAGCGAAAAGCGAAGTCACAACCTTGCAGCAGCTTCACATGGTCAAAATATAGTTCTTTCCAGAAACAGAAAGCACAGCAAAAACCGCAATACTGTCAGGCAAGGTTATATACAAAACAACAGAAAACAGCATGTGCTATAAACACAACTCACATTCTCAAGGGTTAGAAAGAAAGGGTGTTTCTTAGTTGTGATGTGACTAAAGAAAAGAATTATAGTAGAGAAAATTAAATCTAAGATATAAAGGAAATTAACTTTCTAGGCAACACCTTGACACATTCCAAAATTGTCACTCGGTGCCTCTGTACTGCTTGAGTGTCCACTGAAATAGCTCTCATCAGCATATTTAAGGCTACATATCTGGATTCAAAGTATGACATAATAAGAGACCATCAAAATGCCAGCCAAAGGAGGAAAAAATGACAACAGAGTGTGAAACAAAGAAAGGTTTGTAATTGCAATTAACATAGGGCTTCAAAGATGTGAAACAAAAAAGCCATGGGCATTCATTCAGTTGGCAGATAGATTTTGAATCTAGAGAGATTGAAATGGTGAAACAATAAGTTTCAAATACAGCTACAACGTGAGCAAGTTTCCAGCACATTGGACAATGAAAGCAAGGAGTGAGAACATTTGAGTTCAAGAAATTGCCAAGATATCAGAGACATAGTAAAACCTGATATTGTTGTCACGATTTGACAAAAATCTTCCCAAGATGTTGATAGCAAGCACACGTAACCCACCATTATCTTCAATGCTCATAATAGTTTCGACACATTCATACAAAATTGCATTTCCAGCATTCTTGTTGGATTCTGTTTTTGTCGCAACCTATTCAAGAACAAATAAATATCCACATCATCGAAAGATTCAAAAATTAAGCTTGAAGCAACAATGTAATTGACATAGTTCAATTATAAGGCAACACAGGTCATAGTTCACTTCTTTCCTCATTTCATCACAATCTAATAAAGAAACTATTGTCTATTTTATGAGTTATTGTTTCATAGTAGACACAGCATTTCCTATCACAAGATATTTTCAGTACTTATACTTGATGTTATATATAAATGCAGATCTAAAAGACACCAAGCAATCTTCCTTGCAACTGAAACAACTTTCATTTAACTGTAATCATAAAAGAGCCATACTTCTTAAGTTTTTACTTATTGAAATTAGTTTTAGAAAAGATATGTATGGTTAAAAAATCAATTACCAATGTGAATCAATATTTCTTTGGACATTCTGAAAATTTATTTTCTCTAACATATAAGGCTACATGCAAAGCAAAGCCTAGAGCTATAGCTAGTTTTGTTAATAACGTTGTTTCTAATTTCAACATATTTTGTGTATCCAAGATGAAATGCTGCAACAATAAGGTGCTGGAAGTTATAAACCACTAGTCAAAGACCACCCCCATAGAGAATATTGAAACACAAGAAAGGACGGATTGGAGCATACCTTCTGTGTAGTAATAATAAAGGAAGTTAGACAATACAAGGACTTTTTATGGTACTGGCATTCCTAGTACTAATATTTTCAATTTAGAAACTTTCTTAGCAGCAATAATTGTAAGCAACTCATGTTGATTTCAAGTAGTTGATATTGCTTAAACCTTTTCTTACTTATACAACTTTTGAAATTTCTTAATATTAGTGTTTGATCTAAATAACCTAAATATATAAACAAGATACTTAATTTAAAAAAAAAAGGAAAAAAAAAAAGATGTTCCTCCCATGATAATAAACATTTTATGAAATTCATACAGATATTTATGATAAAGAATCAATAAAACACTTTTGATTCACAGAGGGATAACAAATCTTTTTTCCTTCTTCTAATATGATAAGAATGATAGTTGCAATTAAGTTGTGGAGGAAGCAAAAACACATATGAAAAGACCACCGTGATCAGAAAAATAAGAAAGCTGATATGAAAATGAAAATTGACCTGAGCAAGGATGTCATTCATACAATCACTAGCATCGGCATCTCCATGGCCCAACACCTTCAAAAGCTTGAGCAATCTAATGTGGAGAAAAGGATCTGTAATGCCAGCAATGTCATACTCAGGAGCATATGGACTGTTCACAACATCCTTCAGGGTTTTGACCAAACCATCCGTGCATTTCTATGAAAATAACAGAAATTTCAGAACTATGTGAAGTAAAACAATAAAATAAATGCTAAAAATTAGGATGCATTTCCCTAGCGTCTTGACGAGAGAGTCATCATGTTCTTGTTACTTTTAAGCTATCATGTAACCATGAGTTGGTAGTGGGGCTTAAGTTGTAATCATAGGCAAAAGGCTCAGGCAATAGTTTAACTCAAGTGACCATAAAAAGTTAGGATAAAACACAATTTAATTTCAGCAAAGCAAACTGAAAGAGAATGATCTCTCCATAACTTCACATGGCCATGCACTTCCAGCATAGTAGACAGCATTATCTTATCATTGTTTTCCATCTCTGCTAGAATAGACCTTTCCCATACAAGGATAATCCTCATATAGTGAAAATTTTTGTTTACTGATAGAAAAACAAAATAAATAGAGGAGACCAGTTTACCTTCCTAAAGTATTCAAGTGCTTCTGGGTTGAGTTTACATAGATCTGTACAGAGTTGGATTCCAGTGATTAAAACTCCGTGATGTTTTTCTTTAAGCAAGGCAGCTGCAGGATTTACAAAATTTTCAGCAAGGTCGGGAACTTTCTTTATAATTCTTATAGCACATAATGCTGCCTGCAGAAGATGTGTCAAGTAGTGAGAAGACAAAGAGGATGGCAATAGAAACATAAACATTAAGAAAATTGAAAATTTAACCCAAAAGTAGATCTAATGGATAAAGTCCAAGAGCTCTCATGACAGTGTACATAAGATCCTTGGTTCAAATCCCACCAAGAAAACTTATTAAAACCATCTAACGCAAGCTATACTTAACCAATGCATGAGGCTTGTATAGTGGTTAATGTGTCTAGAGGCAGGCATTCCAATCATGGTTGTCCAAAAGGTTATAAGAATAAGAGAGATGTTTAGACAAATGAGTTAATTCATCATGTTTGATACTAGGTTTGAATAGTTGTTTTGCAATTTCCTTGTACATCTCCTATGTACATTTTGAGTAATGATGTTATCTCATTCACCCAAAAATAAAAAAAAAAAAAAGAGTCAGTTCCAACAAGCATATATATTTCCACATAAATAATACGTCTTCTGCATCTAGTAAAACACAAGTGTTCAATTTCAAAACCCAACATTATAGACCAAATGAATGGTGGATTTTTCATTCAAAAACTAGTTTAAGAAAAAAAGCAAACTTTGACTACTTCCTAGAAAACCGCAAAGCAGAAACAAGTAGAAACAATTTAGAGATGAGAAAATAGATTATTTTTTGTCATTAGAAAGATAATTATATTGTTTGTATAATAACTACATACAATTCATTTGTCAAATGACCCTGATGTCAAAGTGCAACTTTAAGTGATTATTTCATCATGATATCACTTCCAAAGAAAGGTGAAAGATAATGACAATACAAGCAAAGAATATAGGCTGTCCCCCATCAAAAGGGGAAGACAGACAGACTGCTGAAGCCAAAAGGAAAACAAAAAAGAAAAAGTTAACTTTGTCAGGGGAAAGGGCCCTAATTTTATTTCTTCAAGTGCTCCACGCCGCAAGAAGTTCACCTTTTTCCGAATGTTTGGGTCTCGAAATTGCAGCAGCCTCTCAACTTCTGGTGCAAGATCTCGTGCCATTTCAGCCGAGCCAATATTTCCAAGAGCACATAATGCAAGCCCCACAATATATTGATTTGTATGGTTGAGATCCCTGGACAGAGGTTAAGGTAGCTACAAGAATGTATATTACTTTCCTCCTACATTAATGTCAGAAAAAAAAAAACCGACACGTCCGCTACCAGGGAAAAAAAAATCTAATTTAAATGTAAGATAAATGAAATGGAGAAATAGAAGTCTGGCACAGAAAATTATATAATTCAATCAATTCACTGTGGATACTGCTTCAGTGAATTGGTGACGAGCATAAGAACTTCTTGTCTCTCATCAAGAAGCAACATCAATCCAAGATACCCTATTCTTTTCTCAGGAAATCCAGAAGAAGCAATCAACTTAAGGCACTCCATCTGCCCAAAATGCGTGGGGTAACCAAGCATGTGGATGAACATAAGCTTTGCTAGGTTCCGATGTCTATATTCTTGCTCATTCTCATTAATAGCAGCACGTATTGCTGCACATTCTTTTCTAATAACAGCACGTTCTTCGGCCGCAGTTTTGCAGGCACGTATTGCACGTATCATGTCCCTGCATTGACAACAGCAATCAATGATTTGAAAAGAACAAATAAAATAAAATAATATTCTCTATGCAAAAATACAAGCACAGTTTTCCTTGTACTGCGAAAGAAGATTAACTATAACCCCTTATTGGCATATTGGTTAATCACACCATGTCCTCACAAGAATACAAAATGCATGAATTTCTCTAGCAGCTATAAATTTGCAACCCAGGTACATCCACCAGATAGAAGTGATAATTTGCAGACATATTGCTTAATAGTCAATAAATATATATATAAAAAAAAAAAAAAAGAAAGTAAGAAAAAGAGAAAAAGTATTTACAGAAAATATGGTGAAGCCAACGAAATTCATCTCAAGATAGAGGAATTATTGATTAACAATGCCAACCAGCATCAAAAGAATTAAAACTTCCACAGCTGAGAAAGTGAAGCATGTGTAGTTTTAACTGTTGTCAAAGTTAGAGATTTAATGCAAAGCTAAAAAGGTGGAGACCTATTTGGCTGATTAAAATTGTTGGCTAAGATGGGCTAATTTTTACGTTTTGAAATTTCTTTAGATAGTAGACAGAAAATCTAATGACAATCAAATCAATGTCTACAGGCTTTCTTTCTTTCAATGTGGTTTGGCTCTCAAAATCAAAAAGTTATCTGAAAGACTTCACAACACTGAAGCTAAAGAACCCAAAACTTCAGTGCAGTTCTCAGTTTCATCAATTCCTTAACTCAACTTTAAATACTAATATACTCTTATCAGGAATTTCCAAAGCAATTACTTATACACAAGGAAACAGGTAATCCTTTCTAACTTCACTAGTGCACCATGTACATACAATTCTGATATAAGAATAACCCTGATTGTCTAAGAACCTAAAGAGAATTGTAGCTTTTTTTGGTTAGGCAGAACATTTACTGAGGTTATGGGTGTATCATGCAGTGTAGAAACAGAGATCACAAATAATTATCTCCTAGCAGCTAGATTTTGATAAAATCTCATATAAGCTGAGAGTGCATACTCTTGAATTCAAGTTGCCAGATTTTTACAGCCAAGTTCATTTATTGGATGCAATCACTCCAAAATCTTCATTGCCAACATGGAGGAGAGTCAACATTTGTTATAGTCAATATGATCTTGTACATGTAAAAATGCATGGAGAAGGAAAAGACAATCAAGTGCATCAGCTATAATTTTGTGTTGACCATGCCAACCATCCACAGCTAGTCTAGTTTGCTTGATCATGAGTACAGCTTTTTCAGACAACTTGATTTTCTGATTCCATAAAAGGATTTCTCATCATTTCTGAAACTTGGATGTTTAACCTCCATTTTCGATGGCCCAAAAGGAAAAATAAATATTCATTGTTCCTGCTTTATCGTGACCTCCTCTCAATCAAACCAAAGACCATAGTTACACATCTCTCTTCAGTAGTTGCCATGTTCTTGAAAACACACTCAGAATTCAGCAAACTAAAACTGTGAGTGGGTTGATTGTCAATGAAGTAAGTCAGGCCATTTCCATTGCTATCAACATTATTTTCACAATTCTATACTGATGGAAAAATACCTCGATAAACAAATCTACCACTCAACAGAAGTCATGAAATTTGTAATACCAATGACCTGCTCCATCATCCTGCATGCTAACTAAACCATAGGCTAAAGCAGACAAATGAAAATAAACCTGAAATGCCACTGGACATGCTATCTTGCGAGTGTCACATCAATTTGGTGCTTGAGTCAAAAGACCCTATGCAAACTATAGAATCATTACACAAGTTAAGATCCCCTCCAGGTACACTTCAAGATCCCGGCCTCAACCCACTTCAATTCCCAATTTTGATTTGAAGACACGTATTATCACATTGTCTAAAAATCGTAATTGTTCATGACCATATCCCCTCTGAAAAACTACATCATCACACCATTGCACCTAGCAACAGTATATGCAAGGATCACCCTGCACCCGATTAAGTCCCAAGCTTAATAAATTCCAACTGACGCGAACAAAATCACCTGCACTCTCCAATCTTCCTAATAACTAAACCCCCACTGCCTATCCCGACTCCCAACGATTCTCTCTCCACAATCAATATATCCTAACTTAACAAGCAATCGAAGACAGCTAATTATATGCCACAAACTACAAATTCCAGCTACGTATCGCGAAAACTGAACTCGTATCACTCCAACTATCACAATGAATTAGAACTTTTAAATTAACCATAATTGAATCGATCATCACCGAAAAGCAGATAAGCACAAAGGAAATGCCAAAAAGTTGCTTTTTTGGATTCTCGACATCAGATAGACAATCCAGGAGGATTCAGAGCTCACCTTAAGCGCGTGCCGGAAGACAATGAATTTATGATTGTATCCATTTCGCATCAACCGAATCGGATCCGAATTGTATCAAGAACCTGCAAGATAGGATTGATAAAGAAATCGAATACGGATCCAATTGTCGCTACAGCGAGTAGAATACGTTCATAATATGGAGATCTGAGGGGAAGAGAGAGAGAGAGAGAGAGATTTGGGAGATCTGAGAGTGAAGAGAGTCTTCTTCGCTCTCTTTTTTTGTTTCAATTTAATTTCTTTCTGCTATTAACTTTAGTTTGTTTTTGTTTATGAAGGGTTGAATGAAATATTGAATATAGGAAATGAATGGAATGTCTATGGCTGTGTTAAATAAAAAATGAAAAATAGACCGTAGTGAATAGGAAAGAAAAAGGAATGACTACCAGCACTAAGAAGTTACATAAGACGACTTGTCTTCCAAATTGGGGATGGGGTTGAAAATTAAATTTGCATAAATTAAATCAAATATCATTTTTTTCCATGTTTAAACGTACGTTTTCCTTTAAATTCCTCAAATACATATGGAAAACAATACGTAAAGAATTGCACCAGTCAAATTCTAATATAGTAAATATGAATTCGAATCGATTTCTTAAAAACTTGAGTACTAATATTAACTTTAACTCTATTATTTAACCGATAAATTTAATTTCAAGAACTTAAACAACTAAACTAAAGTTACAACAATTACTAATTTTATAACTAATCAAGAAACAAAACAAGAAAATAATCTATTAAAGATTTAATTCAAAATTTAATGGCATACTTAAATCTTATTTCTCCTAAACCTACTGTGGAGCCCGGTATTTTCACTTTCTTCATTCTTTTTATAAATTTAGATCTTTTTTAAACCGATCAGTACTTAATCATACCTATTTAATATCGATCCTTAACTAGGATTTAAAAAAAATCGTTTTTTTTTTAAATAACTTTAGAGTCGCTATCCAATCAGAGTCGAAAAAAAAAATTAAATTATAACCAATTAGGTGGATTGGTTATAATTTAACCACTAATTTAACGATTAAAACTAATTTTACAAAACAGTTTTTGAAATTAAGGAATCTAGATCTAAAGGTTATGAATTTTAAACCTTACAATTACCATTGACTTTCCAAAATTAGAATTAAACTTAAAAATTACATTTTAATTTTGAAAAATAAAACTTGGTTATCAATTACTCTAACTAGATAAACAAAATGATCTCAACTAAGGAAAGGGAAATTAAGTTTTTTCAATTTTATTGTCACCCAATAAATGCCTACGTACCCATTATTCGAGATTAAACATAAGTAATTCTTTTTTTTTAAATTTAGCAGGTGATGTTGATTTTAATTTTGGAAAACACGTCGGATTCACGTTTTTAATTCAATCTTTTTTTTTTCAAAAAAGTTCTAAAAAAGGAAGGTCCTAAATCAGACGCTTTATTTTTTAAATATATCTAAAACTAGTCTTAATTTGAAAAGGGTCAACCTATTTTTGTTTATTTTTGAAAACTTGATTTTTTTAAGTGTCAAAAACAATTTTTATTCTTTAACTTATGAACTTACTTGTTTTAGTTTTATTTTATTTTTTATTATTTCTACTTATTTTTATTAAACTAAATAAACTACTTATTTTTCTTTTTTCCTTTTTCTTTTTCTTTTTTCTTTCTTTTTTATTATTACATTTACATTCACATCTAATAAAAAAAGCAACAACTAAATAATAAATAAATAAATAAAAGAAATTAGACTTCGAACATAGTGGGCACATGGATCGGCCCTGGAGCAAACCTTGGGTTGGTTGTGGATCGAATTAAGTTAGTTGAGGCAGTTGCTTGGAAGGAGTTACAGGCGTGATCAAAGGGCTTCAGTTGATCATGGGCATGACATGGTGGTAGATGGCCGCTATCTTCAACTGATCACAAGCGTGATGTAGGGGTGGATGACCGCTGTCTTCAACTAATCATGGGCATGATAAGGGGTGCGGTGATTAGGGTTCCATAGATGTAGTTTAGTGGCAATGGTAGAGGTTACGACAAAGCGTGGGGGTGGTTAGTTTCGGGTGCCTAAGCTACTAGAAGTGTTCCTACGATGGTAAGTTGTAGTGTTGAGCTAGAGAGAGAGAGAGAGAGAGCTATGGTTAGAGAGAGAAAGCTATCGGAAGAAGAGAGAGAGAGCTCATGAATATTCGTCATTGGTTGTGAATGGTTATGTGTGTCTTTTGGATGCTCGTAAGCCCCCTATTTATACGCGAATTCATCAAATGAACAAGGAAAGCTCGAATTTGGATTGGAATGTAAATTCCAGATTTTCAGTTTTTTTCCACTTTTTGGAGTTCAATTTAAATGCTCATTTAACTAAATTCGGACAGGTTCTTGGTACTAATTTACAGTAAGCTATGTGGAAGATGAAATCTCACCATTAATTGGTGTGTTTCAACAATAAAAATGTGCGAAATCAAGAGCCAAAGTAAGAGAGTCAGGTTTATTCTTGGCTAAGGAAAGTAAAGGAAATCAAGGGAAAGGGAAGGAAAACTGAAAGAAAGGGAAGGAAAGCTTACTAACGTAGCATGCCACGTGGTGCTACGTTGGCCGACCCGATGAATCCTAACTTACCACGTATCATTATATGACGTGTGGCAGTTGACGTAACATGCCACGTAACGCCACATCAGTACGTTGTCCAATCCAAAGATGCCACATATTAAGAAATGTAACGTAATTAAATCTTGACACGTAGTAGTTTGTGATGTGATAAAAAACAAAAAACCTTTTACATGCCTTCACTAAGATTCGAACTCAAGACCTCTAAATTTAAACCCATGCTAAGTCTAAATGTTTATCCATTAGGCTATTAACTCGTGCCTTATCCAAATGTGCATTGCACATGTAGACCAGGTTAACTTGATCTAGATTCAACTTTAAGGTTAGGCTTAATGACTCAACTTTTAAACTTATTTCAAAATTAAAAAATCTATCCTAATAAAAAGTTATTTTCTAAATCCCCTAAAATCTTCTATTTTTTCCAATTTTCTATTTTTTGTAATTTTTTCAATTTTCTAAATTTTTCCAATTTTATTTTCTAAACTTCTTATTTTTTAAGTTTCTTTCTAAACTTTCTATTTTTGATATTTTTCCAAATTTCTTAATTTTTTGTGCTTTTTCTTATTTTTGAAAATTCTTTTGTATTTTCCTAAATTTCTTAATTTTTTGGGTTTTCTTTAATTTCCTTTTTTTTTTGTTTTTCATAATTTAAGGCCTATTGAGAAAAGAAAAATAAAAAATAAAAATAAATGAGGCAAAAATTAGATGTCTATAACTACCATTTTTTATAGCAAAGTTTAAACAAAACTTTGTCACAAAGATAAAGAGACACTATTTTTGCCCTCAAGATAATTCAAAAACAACTATAGTTATCCTAAAATCAATTTGGATGAAAAAAAAGAAACCTAGTCGTATCTCTCTAAGCTCACTAACCTAGGTTGGAATGTTTCTTAGAGACAAACAATCTTATGTTAGAATTAATCTAAAACCAAGTCATACCTTACTAAGCTCATTAACCTAGGCAAGAGCATCTCTTAGGAATTAGCAATCCTAAAATGGGATCAATCTAAAACCTAGTTATACCTCACTAAGCTCACTAACCTAGGTGAGAGCACTCTCGAGAACTAACAACCTTAAATTAGAATCGATCTAAAACCTGGTCGTGCCTCACTAAGCTCATTAACCTAGACGGGAGTATCTCTCAAGGACTAGTAACCCTAAAATAGGATCGATCTAAAACTTAATCATACCTCACAAGGCTTACTATCCTAGGTGGGAGCGTCTCTCGAGGACTAGCAACCCTAAACTAGGATTGATTTAAAACCTAGCCATACCTCATAAAGCTCACTAACCTAGGTGGGAATGTCTCTCGGGGACTAGTAACTCTAAATTGGGATCGATTTAAAATCTAAGTATGCCTCACAAGCGTTACTAACTTAGGTAGGAGCGTCACTAACCTAGGCAAGAGCATCTCTTAGGAACTAGCAACCCTAAATTAGGATTGATCTAAAACCTGGTTGTACCTCACTAAGCTTACTAACCTTAGCGGAGCGTCCCTCGGAGACTAGCAACCCTAAAATGGGATCAATCTAAAACCTAGTCATACCTCACTAAGCTCACTAACCTAGGTGAAAGTGTCTCTTGGGGACTAGCAACCCTAAAATGGGATCAATCTAAAACCTAAACATACCTTACAAGGCTCACTAACCTAGATAGGAGCATCTCTTGAAGACTAACAACCCTAAAATGGGATTGATCTAAAACCTAATCGTGCCTAATAAGGCTTACTATCTGTAAGCCCTAAAGCTAAGCCAAGTAACCGTAGGATTGAACTTAGAACCCAAGGTTTAGGGCGATCCGTTAAAGGATCCGATCAAACCCAAATTATAAACTATTGAGAGGAATATTAGTAAAAATGACCCTGTAAACTTAAATTTAAGAAAATAAGTAGTAAAATAGGAGACTATAAAAGTTTCAAATTTTAAGCATAATAATTGCTAATTACCAAAAAGGCGAAAAGTGTAATCTCATAACTAATAAATTATTAGAGATATATTATATGTATACTAAAAATTTTAGAATTACCAAAATAATAATTAGGAATGTTCACATGTACCCCACATGTATTTACGTATAGATAAAAATACGCGAAATTACCTAAATTGGCCAAAAACTAAGTAAATAATTAAATAAAATTATAAATTAATTATGAAAAAATCAGAAAAAAAATCAAAAGAGGATAAGATGATCCAAATCAAGTCGTGGCAGGTCAAGATCTGTAAAAGAAAAATCAACCAATTAAAATTAGACAATATAAAAGCCAAAAATCAAGGAAAATGGGCAAAGTTTTGTCAAATTAATGCATAATAATTACAAAAATCATCTATAAATAGGGGAAAAATTTCCAAAAGTCATTTGGACAGTTTAGCATTAGGGAAAAATAGGAAAAGTGAAAAAATCGAGAGAAAATCCAGAAAAAAAAAAAGAAAAGGAAACTGTGCAAATTCGTGTAGTGAGAGAAACCCACATCTCACCATCACTTGGGACCGAGCCACCACCACCACCCTATACTAAACCCACTGTCTGGGCCGGCCGATAACCTTGGACCGGGTTTGGACGGCCAGAAAGCTTTGAACCGGTTAGTCCTTTATTTACTCCGATTTTGAATAATTTTGTAAAATTAGTTATTTTGCCCAGAAAATTATGAAACTTGTTATTCTGAGGTTTTATTGTATGCAGATTTAGGAAAAAATATTTATTTAGTTTAATTACGTCTGAAAATATAGGGTTCTTAACAAATTGTTCAAAACCGAACATGATTAGAATGAAAAATAAATAGGCTTAGGAGTGTAGTTTGGAGCTCAAATTTTTTCTGTAGGATGCTCATATGATATAGAACAGTGCTATGAAGCCATTTTTTTTAAATTAATTTTATAAATTTTTAAGTTAATTTTTAGCCCTAAAATGATGGAAAAATTGGGTGATTTAGGATTAATTAGGTGATTAAGATGTTAATTATTGATTTAGATATTAATTAGATGTTTAGGGATGTTAATCTCTGAAGTGGAACCCTAATTCTAGCCTTTGGAGTATTAAGTATAGTTAATTTAAGAAATTAGGTAATTAATATAAGAAATTAGTAATATGTGAAATTGTAAATTAATAAATCTAAAAAAAATAAGGTTATTTAGATAATATTATAATAGAAATCAGAAAAATAATAAATCTGAAATAACATTTAATTTTAATTAAATGTCTCAAAATATAAGATTTTCACACATCGGGAATAAATCCGATATTGCAATTAGGGTTAGCGTGTACCGAATAGTTTAGAATACCAAATTACGACCCAATAGGATATTTAGACACTCGAGCTTAATGTGATTAATTTCACATTAAGATTTGAGTATATTTAAGGCTTAGGAATCAAAAATTTAAAATCTCATTTAAGATTCGAACACCGAAATAGAGTACAACGAATCATTAGGACGTAATGGGTATATACGGAAAAAATGAGTTAAAATATAACTTAGAATATGAAACCATAAATTATAAGTACTAAAAAGACCTATTTGTATTATAGGATACCCAGAGACACATCAGCTTGCAATTAAGGGATCGAGCGATCGAGCAATTCCAAGTAAGTTGGGTTATTGCTTATTGTAATAGAGTACTAGTTTTGTAGTACTCAGAGACTTAGGATTGTATATGATTGTGATTGTAAGTAGTTTACGCATGCGTTTGATGTATCTGAATTTGTGCTGAAATTTGTATTGTGAGTGATTTTGTGATTGAATGAATTGGTATGAAATTGTTTAAACACCCTAAACGGAATTTAATCTTAGTCGACCCTCATAATAAAAAATGTCATGCATTGCAACCCGTTAGGGGATCATAGGATTCTCCAACTAAATACCCCTTCAAAAGGGATAGCGCAAGATTGCAAAATGGTCCCTTCTTCATCCTTAATTGAACTAAGTGATAGGAGAGGAGGTCGCGGCGAGGGTGAAGTTAATGGTTCGAAGGTAGTCGTGGGAGAAGCGAGGTCTCCATTGCACAAGCCTAGGTTTGGTTGTGCGCTGCTGTATAACATGAAACTCCTCAACCCAAATTAGAATGGGTGAAATTTCTCTGATTTCACAACGGACCAGACTATGTTGTGCGATGACACTTGATTGTTGTATTGCATGAAAATAATTGTTTGATAACCCTGTTTGTGCTTGTATACATTCATGAGTCTCCAATTCAACTTACTGAGCTGTAGTTGTTCATACCCTTATAGATCCTTTTGCAGGTTCTGATTTCAAACACTTCAAGTACTATGCCACCCTATAATTACCCAGAGGTTAGTCCGTTTGAAGCCAGGGGTGTGAGGATCAAGTTACTTAGTATAATGTGTAACTAGAGTGACCATGTAATTAGGGATGAAAGACTGATAGTTATTATGCAATCTAGTGAACTGTTATGTTTATGTAAAACTTCCTGGGGAGCTCAGTGGACTTATATATATAATTATACATGTTATTAGAAATTTGCACTATTTATCATAATTGTAGTTTAATTGTTAATCGGATTGTTTACTTCAAAGCGAGGAGTCGTCGACGCCTTATGAAGATCATGTCTATGGTAGATGCTATGAGGCCAGTTACTATCATAGAATGGTTTATACGGCGGGACTGTTGCGATTCTGTGACTTCGAAGCATAACATTATCTTAGGCCGAAGCGTCTCTTGAGGACTAGCAACCCCAAACTAAGATTGATCTAAAATCTAATCATGCCTCATAAAGCTCACTAACCTAAGCGGGAGTGTCTCTCAAGGACTAACAACCCTAAACTAGGTGTTGTGTCAAAAGGAACCGATGAAGAGAAGTGCCCTACGGGCTTGGTAAGAGAAAACTTGGCGAAAAGAAGTGCCCTATAGACTTACTTGACAAAAATTTGGTGAACAGAGTGGAATTGCCCTATAGGCTTGCTTGAGAGAAATTTGGTGAGGGGAAGTGCCCTATAGATCGAAAGGATGAACCGAGTTAGGATCGTATCTTCAAAGGTTGGCTAAACACTAAATGCAGAAAGTAAATGCCTTATAGGTTGGTTCAAAAAGATTGTTGGGAGTAAAAAACTAGTCTAAATGCAAGTGCAAAATTCAAAAATCTGTGTGCTAACCCTATATGGAAATACTTACCTAGTCTTTGTCGATAGCACCCAAACTATCAAACCTTTTTGAAAAGCCCCATCAAAAATCACTAACTCATGTTTTAGTCCCTTGTTATCAACCCGGATGTTTCTAATGTAGAACATTTAAAACTTCACCGACTCTTTTAGAGAAATCATGTAAATTAACTCGATACAAAAAGCCACCCATTGTTTTTGTCTCTTTGGAACTTTTATGAACCAAAAGCCTTATTCTCATCTACTGTGATTGCTTACTTGGGTTTTGCATTTCCCTAAAAAATAGACAATAAAACTCCCCATCGAGGGAGATCAATCCGTAATAAAGTACTTTAAAGAATTTTGTTAATTACCAATGTTATAGATCTCATTCCTTAACTCCTCTCGTGTTTGCAGTGTATGGGTTCGATTAAATGGAGTAAAGGGAATTAGACCTTTCCATGGAGAGGGTGATTATTATAATGACGACAATGGCCAAGGATACCAAATTTGCTTATAGATAATGAAAATTAGACTACAATGACATTCAAAATGATTGTCATTTTCGTGTTTTAAGTAAAATTTCCACTAACTTCTTATGGATAGTATAATTTTATAGCGTCGGCATTTATAGGGTCTCTCATATTTAGACCATCCATTTGGGAGAAAATCAAAGCCCCTCCCGATAATACTTACTTCACAACATAATGACCTCCGTAATTGGGAGCAAATTTCCCTTTGGAGTCTTGTGCATTGAGGAGAGCTTTTCTCGACACCAAATCTCCTTCTTTGAGGTTCTAGGGTCGTACCCTTTTGTTAAAGGCCCAAGCCATTATTTGCTGAAGGCCCAAGCCATTCTTTGTTGATAACATTGATTATGATATAGGGCTGTCAATCTCTTTTCATCAATCAGAATCAACTACTCGATGTGTTTCTTTACCCAATTGATTTCATCTAATTGAGTTTTTGATAGTACCCTAAGCGATAGAATCTCAACCTCTACTGTCACGCCCCGAACAAGAAGAGTCATAACAGTCCCGCCGTGTAAACTAATCTAAGATAGAAGCTGACTTCACAGCTGCTATCGTAGACGCAGTTTACACAAGGCGCACAACTCAACCAGCTTGAAACGTCTGTTCTGACATCTGTTAATATCCAAACCTGTGGTAGAGCTTTTACAAAATACTTGTTCTATACAATCTGTAGTTTAGTACTACAACAGTAATTATACAACATTTCACGTCCAAGGGTAAAGATTACAATCAGAGTCTTTTTAAAAACCACAGGTTATACGATTTATATACAATAAGTTAGAAAACTAGTGGGCTCCCAGGGAATTCCCATTTAGTTTTCTTCAAAACTTAAAGACAAAGCAAAAGCTCAGGTTCAGTTAAATTCCTCGTTCCTCACTTTCCCACACAGCAGCACACTAACCTGAGAACGGTGGTACCGGAACATCTTTTATCTTCACTCAGTACCTGCAAAAGAGTCTGTAGGGGTGTGAGCACAACTAGCTCAGTAAGTGGGGCGGAGTCAGAAGAGTACTATACAATCACAAATAAGGTTAATAATTATG
>JAMXBB010000006.1:31305073-31413541 GCA_024138015.1 Lumnitzera littorea | reverse complement strand
CCTATATATAGGTTTTATTTAAGTATTTTACTCATTTTAGTCTATTAATATTACAAATACACCCCGACTTGTAATTTAAGCTATTTTACTTAATAAATTCGTAGTAAATAGTTTGGATTACCTAATAATTCCCCGAAAATTTCTATGGACTTCTAAAAATATAGGGAATTCAATTATCACTCGGTTTCAAGTTTTCGACCTATTGCCTATATTTTCGTATTGACGATTTTACCCCTAAATTTGATAAATTATCCAATTATAATTCTTTTAGCATCCAATTAATTCCAATCTGACTCAATACCATTATTATTTATTATAGATCAGTACATGTCCATTTCATCAATTAATTTCATAATTTCCTATTAAATTCATAATTTCAGCCTATTTTCGGACCAATTTCAAGCCTAAAAATTCAATAAATATTAAAATTATTCAAATAAAAATTTGGGCTACGTAGCAATTACCCATATATCATACACATCCTACACAAAAATTTTCAGCTAGAAACAACATCATATAGTATATTTATTTCACTAATATATATTCGGATGAATTATAGATTTCTTAATGAAGTATATTAAATATTACGAATTTTTCAAAAATAAAAATATCACATGAAAGCATGTCTAAAATAACCTAAGTGTAATTTTTTTCATAATTTTCTGGGTGAATTTACTATTTTTTAGAAATTATTGAAAAACAGGGCAGAAATTTAACCTTGGTGTTCTTGGGTGCTCCGGTGGCCGGCGGCGGCTGGACGGTTGTCGGACGGCTGGCGCGGTGGGTGGACCGTGTGGGGTTGGCTGGGTTTCACAGCAGATCTACTCTAGGTTAGGTTTCCACACTTTCACTAATTTTTCTGTTTTCTTCTAAATTTTTTTTTTCTACGATTTTTTCTAATTTTTCTTTTTGATTTTCTCTGATTCCAAATTGCTAAAACTATCTTGTCTGATGATCTTGGCTTTTTATAGTGCTTCAAAGTCGGTTTAAGGGTTTTTTTCTTTATTTAATTCATATTTTCTTTTCCAATTTCTTTTTTTTTTTTATGCATGAGGTGTCCAAATATTATACATTCACCTTTTGAATCAGTATTGCAATTTCATCCTCCTGCCACGCCTCCTTCCAATGTTATTTATTTAATTTTTCTTTTTCTTTTATTAAATAATTACTTAAGTATAAATATTATATGTTAGAATTAATTATTTAATTAATATACTAAGTTATATCTTATGTAAATAACACGTGAAATATATAACTTCACTCATATAATTAAGTTTCTAGCATATCTTTTATTTTTAGGATACATTCTAAGGTTAATTTCATGAATTCAACACAATATATATATAATTACTCAATTTAAAGTTAATTTATGAGTATAATTATTATTTGTACCGGGTATACTAAAAAATTACGTGTATTTTTTTATAGTAAATTATACTACATTATCTCATTTTATAGCTCAATTAACTTATTTCTAAGTTCTCGTTGCAATCTAAGTTCAATTTTAGGAGTTCTGAACATTTTAGGGCTTTAGTAAATACTCCAATTTCTAAGGGCAAAATTGGGATTTCGGATCATTATTACTAAAATCTAACTTCACTGTAATATCTCGACTAACTTTTTCATTCTAGTTACAAAGTTTGGGCTCAATTGGATAAGTTACCCTAAAAGCCCTAAATCTGAGCTCGGTTATCCTAAACTCAATTTTGGAAGCTTACATCTACTGGTAACACTACTTTAGTGCCATATACTAAAGAGTACGGTGTTGCCCTAATCAACGTTCTGATGGAAGTTCGAGAGGTTATGAGTGTGAAGGGTAACATCTCATAATAGTTCTTATATGTGATAGCCATTTTTTAAATGATTCTTTTAAGGTTTTTATTGGCTGCTTCAACAGCTCCATTCATTTGAGGTCAATAGGGAGTAGAGTTCCTGTGAATGATCCGGAATTGTCGACACAATTCTAACATAAGTTTGTTGTTGAGATTAGTGTTATTGTCAGTGATAATCGTTTCTAGAGTCCCATATCGGGCTAAAATGTCTCTCTTAATGAACTTAACTACGACCCTTTAGTAACACTCAAGTAAGACGAAGCTTCAACCCATTTGCTGAAGTAGTCGATGGCAACTAGTATGAAGCGATGCCTATTGTATGCTTTTGGAGTGATTGGGCCGATGATATCTATGCCCCACATTAAGAAAGGCTATGTTGCTAAGAGGGCATGTAATTTCTGAGGCGGAGCATTTATCTTATTTGCATGAACTTAGTATAAGTGACAGTACCTAATGTGTTTGATGCAATCACTTTCCATTGTTGACCAATAATACCCTAGCCTTATAATTTTCTTCGCTAGCATGTATTCATTCATGTGAGGGCCACATACTCCTTCATGTACTTCTTTCATTAACTTCTCAGCCTCTCTATTATCCACACTCCTTAAGAGTATACTATCAAATGAGAGTTGGTATAAGGTGGACTCGCTTATTAAGAATTGAGTGGCCAATCTCCTAATCATCTTTCTATCCTTTTTCTTAGCTTCTTTAAGGTATGTGCCTTGTTATAGGAACGCCTTAACATCATGGTACCTTTTTTTTATCATTCATACCTTCAATTGTTAGGTAAAAAGCAGGCTTGTTTTCAATTTCAATAGTAAGAGGTTGAATCTCGACTCCACTAAATATTTGGATCATAGATGCTAGCGTGGCTAAAGCATCAACAAATTGATTCTGAGTCCTCAATACGTGATTGAAGGTGATTTTTATGAAATTCTCCATCAATTCAATTAAGTACCAGTGATAAGGCACCGGCTTAGGGTCTTTAGTTTTATATTCTTCCTAGGCTTGGCCAATAATGGGTAAAGAGTCCCCATACACTTCTAATTCTTGAATGTCTTTATCCAGGGCCATCTTGAGCCTCATGATACACGCTTTATACTTAACAATATTAGTGTATAGGAAAACGAGTCTTATAGCCACAGGATATTGAGTACCTTCAGGAGATAGTAGTATTGCTCTAATTCCACACCCAAACACGTTGGCTGCACCATCGAAGAACATTTTCCATTTTGGTGGCCTATCATCTTCTCCTTTATCAGAGTTTCCCTCAACCGCTAAGACATCCTTATCGAGGAAATTGACTTGTACCACTTACGGAGTGCTATCGGAGGGATTTTTTGCTAATTGATTTGCTAGAGCTTGCCCCCTTAACCGAATTCTGGTTCATATACGTAATGTTAAACTCTGATAGCAGCATTTGCCACTTTGAGATTCTACCAATTAGGGCTGGTTTGTCTGCCAAGTACTTTAAGGGATCATATTGAGTCAGTAATTTAACCTGGTAATAGAGTGTATATTATCTGAGCTGATGCATTACCCAGGCCAAAGCATAACAGGTTCTTTCAATTTCTGAATATCTCTGCTCCCTTTCAGTGAATTTCTTGCTCAAATAGTATACAACTCGTTCCTTCCCTTCCTCATCTTTCTAGCTAAGCATGCACCCCATGGACTCTAATAATATTGTCAAGTATAGGAATAAAAGCTTCCCAAGTTCTATAGCTACTAGAATTGGAGGATTCATGAGGTATTCTTTGATTATTGTAAAGGCCTGCTCACACTCTTTGTCCCAGTTGATCTTAGCATTCTTTTTTAACAACTTCAATAAAGGATGGTGGTTGTCTGTGAGTTAGGATATGAACCGGGCTATATAGTTTAAACGGCCCAACAAAACCTTTGATTTCTTTGAGTATGCATGGCAGGGGCAGGTCAACTATCGCTTTAATTTTGTCAGGGTCTACTTTGATGCCCCTTTGCCTGATTATAAAACTCAATAATTTCCTTAAAGTTACTCCAAAAGTACATTTCTCTTGGTTGAGCTTCAGTTAGAATTTTCTCAACTTATCAAACAATCTCTTCAAATTTTCCATATGATTTTCTCCTTCTTTAGATTTAGCAATCATATCATCAACATATACTTCAAACTTTTTATGCATCGTGTCATGAAAGATTGCTACCATGGCCCTTTGATAAGTTGCCCTAGCATTTTTTAGTCCAAAAGGCATCACTTTGTAGCAAAACGTGCCCCAAGTTGTGATGAACGTTGTCTTGGCTTTATCTTCTTCAGCCATTCGAGTTTGGTTATACCCGAAAAATCCATCCATGAAAGAGAAAATATGGTTTCCAGTTGTGTTATCAACTAAGACATCGATACAGGGCAAAGGAAAATTATCTTTAGGGGTTACTTGACTAAGGTCTTGAAAGTCCACACACACTCTGACTTTTCCGTTCTTCTTCATAATTGGTACCATGTTAGCTACCCATTCAGGATAATCGGACACCTCAATGAATCCGACTTTCAATAGTTTTCTGACTTCCTCCTTGATCTTCAATAGGATATATGGTCGGAACCTTCTTAACTTTTGTTTCTTAGGTTTAATATCCTCTTATATGGGTAAACGATGGACTACGATCGACAGATCTAATCCAGGTATATCTTCATGAGACCATGCAAATATATCTTGGTATTCAGATAGTAATGTGGTCATTTCTACCTTTTGGTCTTCTTTCAAATTTGCCCCAATCTTCAATGCCTTAAGGTTGTCATTAGCCTCGACATTAATTACTTTGGTTGGCTCATCAATGGAAATTCTACTCATTTCATGTTTTGCTAGCTTTCTTGCACGTCATTATGATTATTGACATCACTCCCGGCAACTAACCTAGTAAGGCCGAAGGTGATATCAATATTTTTATCAACTATCTGCACGAGGTATCCACAGCCTTTGTTTGGATCATCGGATCTAGAGAAAAAAGAAAAGTATGTAAAAGGGAAAATGTAAGTGAAGTAAGAGTAAAGGGAAAAGAAACTGATTTTATTTAAAGGAACTTCTTTCAAGTACAATCATTTGAAGAACAAAGGTAATTTATTACAAAATTCTATAAAATACTGGATTGTGATTCATCATTTACCCTAAGGAAGACTTATTGCTATTCATAGGCATGGAGAACCAATTATTTAAGTGCCAGACTTATCAAAGGGGCCAACCCCTTTATTTTTGCTGGAGGTGTCCTCTTTGATAAGCTTTAGGTTCTGTACTTTGGCTTGAATGAAAGTTTCTGACAATGGAGGGAAAGTCACTAGAGTGTGAAATAACCTATCACCTTTTCTGCCCTTAGCTTACATTCTTTGTAACTCTTCCATCAGGGTTAGAATGTATCCTAGCCTATAGGTCCCAAACTGGCCTTCTTTGAATTTTGGCCTCTCTTCCTTTTGTTAATCGGTGATCATGCACACTTCATCAAACATTTGGAGTTCAAAGTCTTCTTACTCTTCCGTACCAATATAGGGTATAGCCGTCTCTTTATAGATTTCATAATCTTGGTTACCCAAGATTGTGATGACCTGGTCGTTGGAGATAAACTTAACTTTCTGATGAAGACTTGATGGTATGGCCTTTGCTGAATGTATCTAAGGCCTTTCTAATGACAAATTGAAGGTCCTCGAAATGTCCAAAACCTGGAATGGGATATTAAATGTTTGTGGTTCGATAACCACTAGTAAGCCGATCTCCCTTATTATTTCTCTCCTAGACCCATCAAAAGCCCTCACAATTGTTGAACTCCACTTGATAACGGTTATATCAATGCCCAATAGATCCAAGGTGGCTAAAGGGCAGGCATTTAGAGATGACTCATTGTCGATGAGGACTCTTATTGTGATGATGTTATTTATCCTTACTATTATGAACAAAGTTTTGTGTACCGGTTACCTTCGCCTAATTCCTCAACGGAGAAGGAAATTTGACCCATAGTGAGGATGGAATTGGTGATAGAGCCAATCCTTTCAGCTAGGATTTTACGATGGACCTTAACTTCCTTTAGTATTCTAAACAAAGCTTCCAGATGTAAGTCCGATGCCATCAACAAACTCATGAGGGATATTTGTGCTGAAGTCTTAGCAAGTTGATCCATTATTTTATACTCGCTAAACTTGATCATCTTGGTGAAGGTAGTCAATCTTTCTTTATGTTCAGCTTGCTCGGTACTTCGCATTTCCAATACAACCTTTTTTTTCAAGTCTTCCCTCGAATCATAGATTCTACCAAAATGAGTGATCCCTCTTACAAGCGAGCTTAATTGCCCTTGGTTTATTGATTGGTAGTTGAGGGGGGCAGCTTTATAATTTTCGAGGGCCACAAGCACATGGAAGGTATAACTTTTCGTTTGTGGAACTTCTTTCTTATAGAATCTATAAAACTTAGGTTCTTAGTTGGGATCAATCATGTTAATGGCAAGCTCTAAGTGGTTAGATATCATATTGATGATGGGCCTATGGTTTAGCAGGGGGTTATTGTTGACGTTTAGAGTAAGAGCCTCTACAAAATCCAATTATACTATACCTTCATCAATTAAGTTTAGGATTTTGTTTTTCAATCTTTAACATGGTCAGTTGAATAGCCCACCTACCTTAGATGATACTGACATCTTGCATTAGGATAAAAAAATCTTGGCTTATACCTTTCGCTTGGAGCTTCAAAATGGAGCAGATTATCAATCCTTAGCTTTTCAAGTACCTGACTGAGTAGAACGGGTAATTTAGTGAGCTTCCTTAGGGTCCTACTAACTTTTGGTTGGCTTCTGTATTGTTGTTGAGCTGATAGGGGATTTGCCTTAAAAGAGACTTAAGAGTTAGGCCTAGCATTCGAATTGACCATGTTGACAGTAACTTCTCTAGGCTTACTAGTGGTAGGTTTAGTAGAGGGTAGTTTTCTATCTACTGTCTCTTGCAGGGCACTTTCAATTCGACACCTTATTGCAACAACTTCTGTAAAGCTAGAAGAGGCTTATTTGATCAGGTGAGCAAAATAGGGCCTCTCAAGAGTGTTAATAAAAGTTGCGATCAACTCTTTCTCAGTCACGGGGGTAGATACCCTTGCAGCTAGGGACGTCTACCTTTGGGCATATTCTTTAAAGGATTTACTATGCCTCTTCCTTAGGGCAACCAAATCTATCATGTTTGGCACCACTTTAATGTTAAATCTATATTGCTCATAGAATGCTCTAGCCAGCTTCTCCCATGTATTCACCTGATTTAAGTCCAATTGGGCATACCGGGTTAAGGTAGGGTTAGTCAGGCTGTCTTGAAAGGTTTGGACCATAAGCTAGTCATACTGTACATATTTACCCATCTTGCGTACATACAGCTGGGTATGCAACTTGGGGCATCCAATCCCGTTGTATTTTTCAAAGTTAGGTACTTTAAACTTTTCTAGGAAGCTTCTATAATCATAGGTAGAGAAGTTTATTATGCCGGCGTGCTCAAATCCATCATTCCCCTTGGGCATTTTCATTTTTTTGGTAATTTGTTGAGTTAGCCACTTTTCAAGCTCTTTCAATCTATCCTGGTCAGCTTCAGGCTTTAGGTTAATCGGGATTGAGTAAGTATTCAGCTCAAAAGTTGGGTTGACCTTTTGGAAATACTCCTTCTGTTTCAAAGGATTTGAAGCCTTGATTGACTTTAGGGTAGGCTTCTTCTTTTTCAAGGGGTAGGGCCTTGATATTCTTTCCATATTGGGCTTTGGAACTCTCTTCATTTAATGGAGCCGTAGACCTAAGCAAAGAGATGCTGTCAGCAAGAAAGCTTAGTTGATCTGCAATCTTTCCCACTGTTCGTTCTAAAGATTGGAACCTTAACTCAGTGGGGTCAATAACCTCAGGATTGCCATTGCCATTGCCATTGTTGGTGTTGTTATTGTTGTTTCCTTGGTTGGCCATTCTAGTTTTTGAGTAAGTTCTGATAAGACTTCTCTAGAAGTTTGACATTTGGAAGCTATCTTAGTGACTTGGATAAAACTACTTCTTAACAAGTTAGCATACGAATATTTTAATTTTTGAAAGAATGCAAATGAGCCACACGGATGGAAAAGAGGGAATTGACGAATAATTAACAGAATGACAAGTTATTTATTATTTTTGAATTCCTAGAGTTTTATTACATAAGAGAAAGTACAAACTAATTTTCTATTTTTCTATGAGCCAAATGACATTTTCTCCCTCTTTCGGTCATGCTTAGTCGCTTCCTCAAACTCTTGAATCTTCTTTTAGGCCATCTTCAACTGGTGTTCCAAGGCATACGACCTTTGCCTAAACTTTTGAAATAGGTTTTCCCATCTATCTTTTTCATCATGGAGGACCTCCATACAGGCTTTCACTTGGTCCATATAGGTCACCATTTTAGAGCTAGGGCGTACAAGGGAGGGTTAAAGGACTTCTAGTTCTCGATATCGTATTGCGTCCGCCTTGTGAAGTTGATCGTATTAGTACTCTTTGGTAACCCAGTGTTTATCCAGTTCTTGTATGAATTTACTCAGATCGATGTTTGGGCTTACGATCCTGGTATCTCACCAAGCTTTGATCTTGTGAAGCTTGGATGCCTTTTCTATGGAGGGAAGCTCTTCAAGATTAAGAGTGAATGGATCCAATGAAGGCCTGTGAACTATATCCTGGATCCCTCCAAACTGTCTTACCATGTTATTTGGGTTATCCTGGACTCCTCTAAACTGTCTTACCATGTTGTTTGAGTAGTAACTTGTACACTAACTCATTCCGATCAATGGTACAACATGGTAATTTTTACAAATCAGTATGACCTTAGTATAATTGCTCCACCTAGCAATCCATAGTATGTCTTCTACTCGGTAATCTCATAGAACCTTTATCTAGAGCAAGGTAAGGATATCTTCTGGTAATTTGATCTTATCAATGAAAGAGCCAATAAGATTAATCTTATCGGCGAATGTTCCCCTTATTAAGTCCAACCCAAAGCATTTGATGTAACCGATGGACCATACCATTAATAGTGCCATGCTTGACTTGAGATTTCCACAGCCTTTTTTCTTAAGGAAATTAAGGTTCCATATTTTCTTAGCAAGTAGGGTAAGGATGTAAGATCTCCCTTCCTAAAACTGAGCCACTAACTCTGTCACCGTAAAGTGTATAAGAAAAGATCTACTTGGAAACAAGATAGTAGCGAATACTGCTAGTACATAGGCTTCAATTCAGCTTTCCTTCCAATTTCTAAGAAACAGAGCTTACTTGTTGGAGCTGGGCTAGTTTTGGAACTAATGGACTAGATCCCATATCTTGATGGCGTATTTGTTGCAATCATCTAGGGCCTCATTTATCTCAGTCTTACGGATCCCTAAGAATTTTGAAAAAATGTAGGATGGACCAAAGTTGAGTTTTAGGACATATATTTCATCCAAAGGAGGAGCTTGGAGCAATTAGGTATACTTTTCTAGAGTTAGACTGATTAGGTGTGGCCCAAATTGAAATGCCACTTCTTAGGGCTCCCAGAAATGGACTAAGGCCCTTACTAGCGTGATGTTAACATTTACTTTGGCTAGTGAGAATATGGGTCTAATCTTATTGCTAATGAACTATTGATGTCTTGGGTTGAAGGTCTGAAACTACTGGTTAAGCATAGGCTTTAGGCTTGTAGGTTTGTGGACACAAATCTCCTTAGTGAAAACCTTGGCATTAGATAAGCTGGCCATTTCTGAAATATTACAAAGAAAGCATAAATTACAAAGGGCTATTTATATGAAAATAAATTACAAAGACAGCTCCCTACGTACATGAACTCTAGGAAAGAATACATGGAAAGAAACTCTAGGTTTTTCATTTTTCATTTTATTATTTTTTAACATTGCCGCTTTGTTAGTTATTCATTGTTTCATGAAATGAATGCAAAAATGGTAGGTTCTAAAAGTCCTTAAATTCTGTAACCTCACGCGTTTATGAAAAAACGGTTCCTTAGTCATATCAAAGTTTAAGTAGAATAGCTTAATCAACCCTAAACGGTAGTTGCCCCATTACGCCTAGAACTTACACAATGACTCCCTGTCTTAAGGTCCTAAGATGACTCGGATTCGACCGTATTTATCATACATTTATGAAAAATAAACTCCCTTTAAATTAAAGACATGGAACTAAACCTGCAAAGAAATGTTAATATAAACAAAAAATGAGTAAATAAATTGCATTTAAGGTGACTTTAGAGATTAATCTTAATTTTAGAAAATCGAATGGCTAACCGTCTTAATGTCCCCAATGGAGTCGCCAAGCTATCGAGCCTGGTTTTTTCACTATCTCAGTTCTTTTTTATAAATTTAGGCCTTCTTTAAATCGATCAATACTAAACTCTACTCGTTTAATACCGATCCTCGACTAGGGTTTAAAAAAAACCTTTTTTTTTTTTTGTTGAAAACTACTTTGGAGTTGCCACCTGATTATAGTTGAGAAAAGTAGTTAAGTTATAACTAATCTGTTATAACCAATTAGATGGATTGGTTATAACTTAACCACTAGCCTAACAATTAAAACCAATTTTACAAAACGATTTTTGAAACTAGAGAATCTGGATTTGGGGGTTAAGAATTTTAAACCCTTATGGGTACCATTGACTTTCCAAAATTACAATTAAACTTAAAAATCACCTTTTAATTTTAAAAGATAGAACTTAGTTATTAGTTACTATAACTGGATAAACAAAATAATCTAAACTAAGGAAAAGGGAAATTAGGTTTTTTCAATTTTATTGTTGCCACATAGGTGCCCACATGCCCACGTGCCTACGTACCGACGTACCCACTATCCGGGATCAGACGTACATAGTTCTTTTTTGAAAACTTTAGTAGGTGATGTAGATTTTAATTTTGGAAAACACGCTGGATTTATGCTTTTAATTCAATTCATTTTTTTTTTTCAGAAAAGTTCTAAAAAAGGAAGGTCCTAAATTAGAAGCTTTATTTTTGAAAAAAATCTAAAAGTAGTCCCAATTTGAAAATGGTTAATTTATTTTTGTTTATTTTTGAAAACTTGATTTTTCTAAGTGTCAAAAACAATTTTTATTTACTTATTTTAGTTTTATTTTATTTTTTATTATTTCTACTTATCTTTATTAAACTAGATAAACTACTTTTTTTTCTTTCTTTTTTATTATTACATTTATATTCACAAATAATAAAAAAAGCAACTACTAAATAATAAATAAATAAAAGAAAATGGACTTCGGACGTAGTGGGTACGCAGGTCGGACCTAGAGTGGACTTCGAGTCGGTTGTAGATCGGATTAGGTTAGTTGAGGCAATCACTCGAAAGAGGTTGCGGGCGTGATCGAGAGGCTTTAGCTAATCACAGGCGTGACACGATGGTGGATGGCTGCTATCTTCAACTAATCACAAGCGTGATGCGGGGGTAGATGGCCGTTGTCTTCAATTGATCATAGGCGTAATACGGGGTGCGGTGATTAGGGTTCTATGGATATGGTTTGGTGGCGATATTAGAGTCTACGGCGAGGTGGGGGGCTAGTTGGTTTTGCGTGCCTAAGCTACTGGAAGTGTTCTTAGGGTGGTAAGTCGTTGTGTTGAGCTAGAGAGAGAGAGACTTGAAGAGAGAGAGAGAGAGAGAGAGAGAGAGAGAGAGTTATGGTTAGAGGGAGAAAGTTATCAGAAAAAAGAGAGGAAGAGCTCGTGAGTGTTTGTCGTTGGTTGTGGATGGTTATGTGTGTCCTTTGGATGCTCGTAGCCCCCTATTTATACACAAATTCATCAAACGAACAAGGAAAGCTCGAATTCGGATTTGAATGTAAATTCCAAATTTTTAGTTTTTTTCCACTTTTTAGAGCTCGATTTGAATGCTCATTTGACTAAATCCGAACACATTCTTGGTACTAATTCACAATAAGCCATATGGAGGATGAAATCACACCATTAATTGGTGTGTTTCAGCAAGGAAAATGTATGAAATCAAGGGCCAAAGTAAAGGGGTCGGGTCTATTCTTGGCTAAGGAAAGTAGAGGAAATTAAGGGAAAGGGAGGGAAAATTGAGAGAAAGGGAAGGAAAGCTTCTTGATGTAGCATGCCACATGACGCCACGTCGGCTGACTCGACCAATCCCAACTTGCCACGTGTCATTACGTAACATGTGGCAGTTAACGTGGCATGCCACATAGTGCTACAACAGCGTGTCGTCCAATCTGAAGATGCCACGTATTAGGACACGTGGCAATCCGTGATGTGATAAAAAACAAAAAACCTTGTGCATGCCTTCACCAAGATTCGAACCCAAAACCTCTAAGTTTAAACCTATGCTGAGTCCAATTGTTTATTCATTAAGTCGTTAGCTTGTATCTTATCCATATGTGCAAATGGACTTGGTCAGTTGAGCTAGATTCAAATCTAAGCCCAAGCCTAAAGACTCAACTTCTAAACTTATTTCAAAATTAAAAAATCTATCCTAATAAAAAGTTATTTTCTAAATCCGTTAAAATTTTCTATTTTTTGTAATTGTTTCAATTTTCTAATTTTTTTCCAATTTTATGTTCTAAACTTCTTATTTTTTGGATTTCTTTCTAAACTTCCTATTTTTGATATTTTTCCAAATTTCTTAATTTTTTTTTGCTTTTTCTTATTTTTGAATTTTTTTTTGTATTTTCCTAAAATTCTTTTTTTTTTTCTAAATTTCTTTATTTTTTGGGTTTTCTTTAATTTCCTTTTTTTTTTGTGTTTTTCCTAATTTAGGGTTCGTTGAGAAAAGAAAAATAAAAATAAAAAAAATAAAGGGAAGGCAGGGGGTGAGGGGTAAAAATTGAGTGTCTATACCTATACATGTGATTTTCTCTAAAGATAAACTAATTAACTCATTAATTTTCTTAACTAGGAGAATTTTATATTAAAGCTAATGGCTTTATCAAGCCTATTAACCATAATTTTTAGATTACCTAATAGAATTTCTTCCTCATAGCATAACCTAAGATCGCATTTACACATAGCAAATTCTCTTAAAGAAAATGTTAAAAATATAGATCTTACAATTTATCTCTAACATTGCACAAAGCCCCATCAATTATGCCTAAATCTAATTATACAAGAAATCTTTTAATCTTCCTATATAATATCAGATTTTTAGATTAATACTTACATGAATATCAATCTAAAACATACAAGTACACATGATTGATTCAAGAAAACTAAAGATCTTTATTAGATCCAATAAAAACAATTATCACATGATAGATCTAAGTTCCATAAGACCTAGATACAAAAAATTTACTCTTTACTAATTGCCACACCCTAAACTAAGAAGTTGTACCAGTTCTACTATATAAACTAACCTAAGTTAAAACCCAACCACCTTAGCCACTAACGTAAGTATAGTTTACATAAGACGTTCACCACTTTACTACTTTAAAGCGTCCAATTTAGTATCTTATAGATATTAACCTGTGTTGTAACTTTTCAAAATAACTCCTGAAAATGATTTTATAGCTTAAATGTCCAAAAACAATCAAGTTTTATAAATCATATGAAGAATAAAATCCCAAATTTAATAAAAAGTTTCAAGAAATATGTTGTTATAAAAAGATAAAGTAACTACTTAAAATTTTATTAAAATCCATAGGTTTACAGAGTATGAAATAAATCTCCTTAGCTAAAAACTAAGAGGTCACCTAAAGAAACCCTTTTAGTTTTCCTAAAGGTTAGTATAATCGATAAATATAGGAGAAACCTAACTTATTAGTCTTAAATCTCACTCCCCAACCCCATTCTCTAATCTTTTGAGACTTAGAGATGTTGGTAAGTTTATTAGAAACCTGTAAAATAGCTACATAAGAATGAGTGATAACTTACTTAGTAAGTAGAACGGAGACAATAGTACATATCTAACATAGAGCAACCAAGGCTTTCAAGCAAGTTTAGTTAGATGCTACGCATATACAAGCAAGTGTCATTGCATAACGTTATCTGGTCCGTTGTGATATTAGAGAAATTGTGCCCTCTATAATCATGGTTGAAGAGTTTAATATCTTACACATGAATTGAAACTAAACCAGGGCGTGAGTAATAAAGAATACACTCCGTTTAAGATTGCACTTCGAACTACGATCTTCAATCTTGTCGCGACCTCCTCTCTTATCACTTAATTCAACTAAGGGTGGGGAGAAGATTATTTCAACTATCTTCTTTGAATGGTCCGTGTTTGACCCGGGAATCTTAGTCATTCCCTCTAGTGGGTTGCGATGCATGTCCGGTTAGAAATTAGGCCAAGTTTAAGTTAGATTATTTTTGGGGTAATCAAGTATTTTCAGACAGTTTAAAGCAAACAATATCTTAAAACAACCAATACAAATAGTCTAATACCCTATAATAGCAATACAATATTCAAGCATACATACTGCACATACACATAGGCCAATATAATATTCAAGCACACACATTGTACACACGTAGGCCACTCTTACAATTACAAGCAAGACACATACTAAGGCTTCTAAGTATTCTCAATAATACTTTAAAGTGCAGTGAAATATTGATCCCACTTACTTAGAACTTAGTTACCTACTAACTAAGTATGCTGAATTATCCTTATTGGTGATCTCTTGATATTTATCCTGATTTAGTACTTTATTCTGCATATAAATTATAAAATATTGCTAATTTACTCATCTATATAAGAATTAAGTTAGTTAGTCGTTAGTTTATTATCTTATGCCCTAAGTATTGAAAGTTTAGAATAGTGATATAAGTTTATTTTATCTTTGTTACCTATTGAATTATTCCCTGAGCGAACGCACCTTCAATGTATTTAACTTGAGAAGCTTCTAAGCTACCCTTTGAACCACATGGGCATTGAAGTTCACAACAAATTCAGTCTCTAAGTTTGGCAAATACTTAAGATTTTTGTCAATAAACACCCTCTAATATAGTTTTTAAAGGAAGGTTCACACATCTATAGTTACCCCAACTCTAAGTTACCTTCTGAATGAGTTGTTGAGTATATAAGAATTTGAATTTCTTAACAGAAGACCCTCTGAGTTATCTTTTGAGTTTAGTTAGCTTCATAATTTTAAGGAATTTACCCTCTAAACTTTCCTCTAAGACCAAGAACTTCAGAGTTCTTAAGTATATTTCTTCTAACATAGTCTTTGAGATTCTCCTATTTTACTACTCACTTATAATCTTGCCTTTGATTTAGCTTCTGAATGAATATCTAGTAAAACATTTGCTCTCAACTTCCTCTAAGTTATCATTTGCTAAAGTTTAAGTTACATACAATTTATTGATTCATCCACTTCTACCCCAAACTCTAATAAAAATAACTAAAGTAACACTTTAACCAATACTTCTTAGCCTCATTACATCCTAATTCTTCATGCAACCCATCGTCATCCACCATTACTTCAAGTTTAAGTTTACAAACCACTAAATTACACATTTTATGGCATATTATTGATTTTTCATAACTCCTTCCTACTCAAAAGCTTCCAATATACCACAAATACTCCTTTAATTACTTAAGTTGTGAATTTAAGTGAGGTCCTTAAGAAAAATATACCAATTTTTACCAAAAACATCATTTTGATAATAATTTAAGGCTTAAAAATTCATATAAATTATAAAAAATAGTTTTGTGAAAAAATATTTTCATAGCATTTTAATATAAATATAGGAAAGTTTGCAAAAAAATTTAGGGTTTGAAACTACATCATTTGGACACTTTAATTTAACATTGAAAATAACTTAGTTTTGTCAATTTCTTAAGGACATGTAATATAACTACTAAATTTATACAAAATAATATTTTTCATAAATTCTACACATAGAATTACTTAGGAATAAAATTTTCTATATTTTCTGGATTAAATTAATATTTTTATTTTTATTTTTGGAAAATCGACAATTTTTAAGACACTTACTGGAACTAACCATTCCGGTCACCAATAGTGGCCACCCCCTTGGCAAACGGCTAAAACGCGGCTACTCTTATTGCTTGGTGGTGGTGGTGTTGGTTTGTTTACAGCTGCCACTTAAACCCTTGAACCACTAGTAACCTCAATTTATGTAATTTTTTCAAATATTTTCCTTGAGTTTCTTCAAGTTTTTCACTCTTCCATGTTTTTCCTAGATCACCAATTGCATGAAGGAATTTTTGGAGTAGTTTCCTTGATTTTTCTAGATCAGTTTATGCAGTTGCATGTGAAGTTTCTCTCTCCCCCTTCTTAATTCACTCTTATACTCAAGTATGTGTCTAATTGCTAGTCTACTATCCCAACAATTGTCCTCAACCCTTTACATGCCTATTGTTTAGGTTGAACCCAACTATCCATCTTTTTTTTTTTTTTTTTTTACAGTTTTTCTTATTTATTTTGACTTATTTTCCATATTTTTGGGTATTTTAACTAATTAAGAGTTTTTCTTTATACATAATAATTACACCTAGCATATATATATATATATATATTACCTATTATTTTATGTCACATAACAATTTTACTACTTATATAATTTATTTTTAAGGATTTACTAACTAATGACCTATGATAACAATTATGATGAATATTAGATAATATATTAAAATTATTCCATCCAAGCTATATTATGATCATTATATTTTATTTTCAAAATCCAAGTCTATGGGGTCTATTTAACTAATATCTCGAGCTTACTCATAAGTTTCTAGGTTAATCGGGTTAATTTCATTAGCACCCTAAATTATTCCCTCAAAGCGACCGTAAAAAATTTTGGGTCTCACATTCATGATATAATAACAATCTTTGATGAAAACTAAAGAAAGAATAGTGAAGTAAATCATGAATATGATGAAATGGGTAATGAATCTTGAATTCTTGATGCACTATGCTCTCTTAAGTGTTTTTATCTTGAAGTTCTCTTAAGAAAATGTGCTAAAAGTTTTGTCAAAAAGCCCTAATGAAGCCTTAAATAGTAAAGGTAAAACAAAGAATCTATAGTGGGTGACACGATGGTGTCACATGGTCATGTCATTTTGATACGTGAAATCAAATCTTTTTTAAATCTTCTTAACACGTAGGAGTGATACAACTAAAGACATGATCGTGTCGTTTTGGTCATGCCCTCTACTGACCACTTATGTTTATGCTTCAAATTTCCCTAGAAACGATATAATTGTATTGTTTGGTTATATTGATTTTCAAAACTTCATAACTTTCTCGTTTTAGCTCTAAATTGAGTAAAATGTATTTCTATTTTTTTATTTTCTTCCGTAGATTGTTCTAAAACCTAGAAAATAAGATTTTACTCAATTAAGTATCATTTTCTCAAAATAAACTCAAAATTTAAGGGAAAACCATTAAAAGTCACTTTGTAAGATATATGCAATTAAGAGTTTATTAAACTTCTCCACACTTAAGAATTTGCTTATCCTTTAGAAAATAGATCAAAGAAAAATTAGGATAAAAATTCTTTAATGAAAATTATCACTATTAAGGAGACAAGCAAAAAATTAGTACTTAAATGGGAAAATAATTCAAAAGATTAATGTTACACCTTAAATTGGTTAGGTTGTAACAGTTCGTTGTGTATAACAATCAATAACTAAAGCTGACCACTTAGTTAGCAGAGATAGAATTATCACACTCTAAAGTGAAAGAGTCACAATAGTTTCACCATACAATCCATTCTAGGTTATAGGTTAGAAGCTAATATTTCAGCCGCTATCTTATTTCTAATTTGTATAAGGTGTCTACAACTAACCAGTTTTGAAATAAATAGTTTACAAATTAAACATGTTATTTATCTATAAAATATGAGAAATAAATACTAGAATCTAAATATCTTAAGTAATGCTTATAAGATGCAGTATTCTAATCTTACTTCACCTAAGTAATATGCATATTAATATTAAGAGATTTAAAGATAAGACTCAAACTTTGAGAGTGCGACTGATTCTTTAGTTTTATATCTTCACTCCCTATGATTTAGCGATTGCTAGCTTCAAGTTAATTAATGAGCTGCTTCCTAGCTAATACCTACAAAAACATCTATAAAGATGTAAATAACCAATCGCTCGTTAAGTTGAAACGAGGACTTAAAACTACACATTAAAAACATCAAGATTATCAAGCAAATTAATTAGATACTATGAATGTATAAGTAGATGCCATGCATGTATAAGCAAATACCATTGCACGACGTTATTCGGTCCGTTGTGAGATTAGAGAAATTACACTTGCTCTAATCTAGGTTGAAGAGTTTAATGCATATTTCAACAGCTCACAACCAAACCTAGCCTTATGCAATAGAGACACCACTCCTCTTGCGACTATCTTGAAACCATTAACTTTACTCCTGCCATCTTGGAACCATTAACTTTACTCCTGCCACAACTTCCTCTCCTATCACTTAGTTCAACTAAGGATGAAGAAAAGACTAATTATGCTATTCAACGTTATTTCTTTCGAAGGGGTCGATATTTGGTAGAAAACCCTAAATGTTACCCTTAATAGGTTGCTATACTGGTTTGTTTTAGACTTACAAGTCATATATTTAGTTAAGTCCAGTTTAAGGTATTTAATCATTTCACATAAATGCAAGCTAGAACATTAAACCATAATCATACAATCAAACTTAGAAATACGTACACAAAAGCATGCGTACATTTAACTATTTAACAAATACAACTAAGTATAATCTCAAGCTTCCGAATACTATAAAATAATACTTTGAAATATAGTAACATATTGATCTTAACTTACTTGGACTTCCAGCTTGCTTACTTAAGGTGCAACTTACGACAAACTTTCACTAATAATCCCTATAATACAAATATTGTTTTAGTTCTTATATAACTACTATAAATAGGTTTTATTCTGTAATTTAGGTTATGATTATCTTTAGTTTAAGGTCTAAGTCTCTTGGGATTACTTTTCTATTAAATTAGGTTTCGAGTTTGCTTTTTATTCCAATTCCAATTTAGTTTTCTAAATTACACTTTAGTTTACCTTGTTATTACCCTTTGTTTATAAGTCTTTTAAATGCCTTTTGACCCTTTTGCTTACGGTTTATTTGATGAGTATAATCTTTGGTTTAGGTTTTTGATCTACTATCTAATATATTTATATTAACCCTAATTATGATTATGCTTCTGAATCAAATTCTGATCTAGGAATGATCTAAATTTTAATGTAACTACTTATACATATGTGTATATATACATATAAGCTTTAAATCATTAGTCTTTTTAGTTTAAAATTATAATTTTACTTAATTATTTAAGTTTTATATCTCCTATAACCGAGCTAGTCCTAAATTAATTTTTAATTCAATTTTCGAATTAAGTTTTGTTTTAGCTCCTAATTACTATTTTTATTTGTAAACCCTAAGAATTCCTCTCGAGCTAATATGTGAATTTTATCTAACTATACTTAGGAATCCTAAATCTCAGTTTTAGCTCCTAACAGGTATTTTGATTAATACGGTACACTATATTCCTAATTTAACTAATGAATTAGCTCCCGATATGAGAATAACTTACATCTTCTACATAATTGCCTAAATTCATAGTCTAAATCAGATTCATATAATATTTATAATATCATAATATTATTAATTTTAACCCAATATTTTTTTCTCATTAATTTCCTAAATTTACATATTATCCATTATTACCTAATATGTACCTAATATGCACATCTAACATTCCTAATACTTTAAATATCATCTTTCATCACCAACTAACATCTCAAAATATCTAAATACATCCTAAATCAAAATTTGTACCAATTTTATCCTATATCACAAGATTAACTTAAATATGCCCTTTTTACCTATTATTTATTACATATTGTGCATAATACATACAACTAACACTTCAAATCCCACAAATATCATTCTACATCAGCAATTATCATCTATAGATATCTAATTACATCCTAAATGGTAATTTTCACCAAATTAACATTAAATTACAAAATTAAGCCCAAAATTGCCTTTTATATATGATTTTAAGGCTTAAAAATCAAATAAAATTTCATAAAATAAATTTTTAGAAAAACTCTTCACAGCATTGTTATATATATTATAAATAGTCTATATAAAAATTTTGAGGTCAAAACTATATTATTAAGGTTATTTAAATCGAAAACTAGCTTGGATTTAGTTATTTCTTAAGAGTAGTGTATCTTGAGATCTAATTTTATCAAATTGATATTTTTCCTTAAATCTAAATACAAAAATATTTTAGAATACTAAATTTCATAGTTTTTCATGCATATTTGATATTTTTACTAAATTAAATAAATTTGAAAGAGAAATTAGAACTCACCAATTAATAAACTTCTAACCACCAATGGTGGCCCCACCAATGTCAGCACAACTAGATAGTAGCTCCACTATTAGGCAGTGATGACTTTTCCTCTTTAGGTAGTCATTAGACGTGGTTTTCCTTTATAAGCCCTATTTGCACATTATTTTTTTAATTTTTCCTAAAAATACTCTTTCTTCTTTTCTCTCCTCTCCTTAATTTTTTCTAGATTCTAGAATGAACAAAATGAATTTTAGAAGAGTTGCCCTGAATTTATAAGGTAATTTAGGGTTTCACTTTAATTTTCTTTATGTTAAAGTGTCTTTATCTTTTCTCTTTTTCACTTTCTAACTGTCTTAATACTATTGGTTGTTGTTTTCTCTTTAATTCACAGCATGTTACGCCTCATTTTTGGATATTTCCACACTTTTCCATATTTTTCTTTAATTTTTTATGAGTTTTCTTTAATTAATTAGCATTATTTTGATATATTTCAAGTATTTTAAGTAATTTCATATATTTTTACCTACATATAAATATATATGATACAAATAAATATTCATAAATATTACTTAAGTTATTTTATGATTTTTAATATGTATATAATTTATCTCTATATATTTGTTAGCTATTGAAATTCGTTTTACACGTTTCCAATAAATAACGGGTAATATATATATATATATAACTTAATATTATAATATTTTATTTTTATTTTTTACCTAAATCTAAACTCACAATATTACTTTTACTAATATTCCTAATTTAATCATAAAATTTAGGTTCGATTGAATAACTTACCCAATCACTCTAAATTTTACGCGTACAACCTCAAACATTTAATTGTAAAGCTTACAAGAATGTCAGATACAAGGTGTCGCAAGCCTAACTACTTTAAAGCACACCAGTTAGCCAAAGCGTAGCAAGTATAACTTAAAAATAATTTAGTACTTTATATATAAAAAGAGTATATAATTATAATTATGTAAGTACAAAAGTTGCATGAGTTTGGATTAAATACCTATAGATACAAAACATTAACTTAGTAATCCAAAAACTATTTCTTAGTTTATATCACAAAGCCTAGAGCTCTCTTCGGGTCCTCAGTTTATCTTTTTCCTAGTCATCTTCACTTGCATAAGGATCAATAGAAAAATGAGCAAACCACAGCTCCATAAGAGGTAGGAAATCAGCGTTATACGTAGCAAACATCATACAAGTTTTTCAAATAATTATTAAATGCAATGCAACAAACTAAATACTATTTACACGACATTGTCCAGTCCGTCATGAAACTAGAGAAATTGTATCCACTCTAGTATTGGTTAAGGAGTTTGCTACCCAAATCACGAATGACTAGGAATGTACAATGGGGACACTCTAGCTTCTCCCAAAAAACCTATTTAGTTAGTCTCTGACCTACATCGTAGCCTCCTCTCATACTAGTTAGTTCACCGAGGCACAAGGAAAATATTTCTTTTTCCTCCTCGAAAGGCCAGTATTTGGTGTCATAATTCTAAATGCAATCCCTTAATGGGTTAAGATGCATGTCTAGTTCAAAGGTTTAGGTTTATTGTTATTATTCCATTTAAATTGGTGATTAGAGAATTTAGTAGACACCTAGCCAAATAATAGAATATTCCAATAGCCAGATACACCAACACAACAATTTCCAAGTACATGCATGGAACATGCATATCTAAAACTATTTATAAGCACAACTAAATATAACGGCTTATAATTCCTTGGTACTTAAAGCATACCTATATATACGATGAAGCACAAACCCACTTACCTAATAGTACATGCTCGAACATTGTGGTTTCTAAAGCTTTTGTATTAAAGTACTATGCAATGTACGTATGCTTTAGAATTTATAAAGCCTGCAAAATGCTATCCTATGTAAAGTTTTAAATCTAGTTATAGATAAATCTTTTTCTGATTTTATGAACAATATAATTAGATATATATATAGTTATGTTTGTAACTTGGAAAAGAGAATGCGTTATAAGGGTATATTCACATATAATATATATGTATATATGTTTTGTTTAAAATGGTACACAATTGATTATAGTTGATAAAATGTAAACTTTGAAATTAGGAAATCTATGTAGCTATATTTATACATGTGTATATATATATATATATATATTGATAGTTGTAGTAATCAATAATTGAATACAAAATAGCTCTTAAACATAATGGTATATAATGGACCTAGCATAACCATTGCTAAACTTACACAGGTGCCACACGTAATGTATCGTTTTCGACCGTTTCGAAACACCGAATTCTAATGTGAAGTTACATTAAAATTTCGAAAACTTGTTTTAAAATATCATCTTCGGAAATACCAGGAAAATGCCTACCACGTGACCTGTAATTTTTCCAAATTAACAGTCAAAGTCATGGATTTCTTTAAAAATCATGATGATTCTTATTGTAAATCCAATAACCATTTTTAATTCATAAAAAAAAAAAAACCCATCATGAGTTATTCATTTTTCTCTCCACAGGAGATGGTGCGCGTTGTAGTAAAACAACAAAGTATGCATATATACATATAATATTCATTAATTGAAAGATAAGTAATCATATTTATCCTCATATAATATAACTTTGCCTATATCATTTTGTATCAATAAAAAAAACACCATGCATCTTTAAACCACCTAAGGTGTACTATGCACTAATTTACTAAAAGACTTCCCATAATTTTGCATGTACACATCAAATAGTAATTAATAACAAAATTTCTTAGCCATTTGGAGACAGATCATATAACAAATAGCTTCGTTTGTCAAACAAAATAAAAAAGAGAAAAAAAATCTACAACTCAGAAACCATGTACATAGTTCAGATTGAATTACCTATAAGAAAACTCAATGTCTTCGTAATTATGTTTTTATCCTTGAAAATGCAATTACTTATCCAAATAATCACATAAACAAGCAATATTAATTCTGATCATCCCCCATATCAACATGTCACTACAGAAACCGTTGATCACAGATTTTGCAAATTTTTTTTCACTAAAAATTAGTCATCTCCTAGAAATTCCAGCTTGTGCTGATTTGAAAATAATATAAAATACATAGTAAATGGTTAAATTATCATAAGCCCTTTTCTTTTACTGGTATAAAATAGATACCAAGAGGAGTTGATATAAAATTGCCTAGCTCCAAGCAATATAGTTTAGCCATAAGAAAAAAAAATATTTAAAAAAATTGATTGAAATTCGTATACATAGCGCAATTACTTAAGAACATACTATTCAAATTTTGACAACATAAATGCAATACATGAAACTAGGATAAGAATAACCTACAAGAAAATTTTTCTAGATTTTTTTTAAGTTAGTTTGATATTTTTAGAAAATTTTTCAAAATCGGATAGAGAGTGGGTATTTACCAGAAGTTGGAACTCCGGTGGTTGGAAGTAAGCATGGCTATGTCGAAAGGCCAGCGTATGGGGTAATGGTCCTAGGGTGGGTCTCACGTAACACCAGATGCTTGGGTGCCTCACGAACCACTTTGCCCAGGAGCTTCCTACTATACTTTTTATTTTGCTATATTTCCCTAATCTCAAAATGTATTTCCAGATTTATTGTTATATTTCCTGGTTGCTAAATTTCATTGTAAATGAGGAAGAGATACTTATCATGGCCAGTCGGTGGAACTTTGCTCTCCAAATTCACCAAGTGTTATTATCATTATTATTATTTTAATGCTTATTAAGCAAGGTAAATTGTTTAGGTGTCAATGTTAAAATTCAACCTTTAGTTTTCTGTTTTCATGGCTTGATACGGCCAACGGGAGATAAATTCGGGTAGTCCATATGTACCTCGCCCTGGCATTGGTTGATATATCGCATGCAAATACCATAATTAAGGTCTTATGTTAATATTTATCTAAATTATGTTACATACTATGTATACTTAGAAGGCTACATATTATGTATACTTAGAAGGCTACATATTATGTATACTTAGAAGGCTACATATTATGTAAGTGTTATATATTGTCATATTATTAAATATAAGATACTTGATTTACTCCTAAATCCCATTACATTGCAAAAACTCAATCCTAAGTTTGTACAACGAGAATGACAACTATTGCCTAGTTATCCGTCTTTGCTATTTTTTTTTTCTTACTCTATTTTGGGAGCTATGATTTGGTGAACCTTTGTTCCTCAAATTCTTATGTCTTTAACATTACCGCATGTCATCATAATCCATATTCAAGTTTGTCCATGCTTATATACTTATAATGCCATGCATAGCAAAGTTGCGAATTCACTTAAAATTCTTTAACAACTTCTTTAACTCCTTATACTCAATCTCTTTTACAATGCTCCAATTATACAAAATATCAAAGCTCACAAGATAATCCATTTAGATTAAAGTTTACTTGGATTATTTAATCAAGGATTCTAGTACTTAGAATTAGATTTTATATCTCGTTAATTAGGAAACGGTCATAAAAATTTTAACCTTCTTAACTAAAATATATATGATCATCTCTTTAATCTCGTTAAGCGCTATAATTCAAAATAAACACAAATGGAAAAAAAAAACATAAAAGAGGAAAGAAAAATAACAAAGAAAATAAAAGAACCTAAAAACAAAGCAAGAAAGTAGTCGAACAAATGAACCAAGTTCTAGTAGCATTAAGTACAATCAAATCGAATCAAAGTAAATAAGAGATAGCAACATCCTCCTAGTTAGAGGCATCATCCATAAAATCGTCATCATCTTCTTCAAAGTTTGCATTCTCATCCTCATCACCTTCATCACCCACCTCATCATTGAAACTTTCATCTTCGGCGACTTCCTCCACCTCCTCAATCTCCTCAATTGCCTCATCATCATTGTCAATAGTTTCCTCTTCTAATAAGGCGGCTGGGGAAGTTAAGAAAACATAAGGCATTTTGAGTTCATTAAACTTTGCCACATTAGCAAAGAATCTACTTAGCCAATTTTGCTTGGTGAGAACTTATCCAATTTTAGTATCAACCTTCCTTTCAAATGCATCTTGGCGGGACATCATATACTTTAACATATCAATGCGATCAAGTTAAGAACCTGATCCTTGATTAGAACTTACACCCGTACTGGTACTCCTACATCCATCATCTGTACCAAGATTCATATATATGTTCCTAAATGTCTCTCTTCTTAATGGTTTGGTCTCCCCAACCAATCTCATATCCGGCAACCATTTGTTTAAGATCCCCATCCCACCAGCCAATAAAGTTACATACGGACCACAACATATCTTACTATGTGCCTTGATGATAGTGGCTTGCTTCACAAGACAATTGGCTAATAGCATAACTATGTTGATAGGACATTTCTTAATCATACTATACAAAGCCATTAGCTCAAACTTTCCAACAATACTTTTACCTCACCCAACAATTGCGTAAGAAATCAACTAATACATAACATGGTATTCTAGGTAGCGCATGGAGGAAGCCTTGCTAGATTTTGCGACATATAGGCCATCCCACGTAATTCTATTCCAAAACTAGTAAGTTGATACTTCATGTGGTAACCAACATGGAACCCTCAAAAATTCCTCCGTCTGTGCAAATTCTTCTGAATATAAGCCTAAGTAAACACCTAAATTAGCTACTATAATAGAACGAGTACGGTTGTTCAAGTGAAATTACGGCTTCCATTATGGCTTGAAGTTGCCATATGACTTATCCAATTGCATCGTGCAAAGGAATTGTAGAGTGAGCTCATAATAGATAAGAGCTTTGAATGTAAGTAGCTTCTCCCCCCATTCGACCAAGACCATATCTCAAACTTGATCAAGCAAGTCTAATTGTTCAATAACACTCCAATCAAGATATAGAGTCTCTCTAAACGCGCATGATTGGAAGTGTTAAAACCACTCCCATGTGGCTTTGGATGTAAAACGCAACATTAGGTTCATGAAAGGATTGATGGCTGCGAATGATTGAGGGGACAATGGTGGTTGTGATGAGAAAGCAATGGATTTATCCTTTCGATGAATGTCCAACTTTTGTCGTGGTGCCATTGTCCTATACAAAGAAAGAGAAAATTAAAGTCATAAAATGGCCACCAACAATTTCCTTACACTTAGAATCCAAAGAGATACAAAAATCAAGTTCAAATGGGGAAGAAATACAAGTAAGACTTACTGAGAAATTTTGTCAAACACTTAGTGTGCATGCATAAAATATTTGTGTTCTTAAGAAAATCTCTACTCAATCATAACAACTTTTATATAAGAAAGAAGTCTCATATGCTTATCACCAAATCCTTCATTTAAATGATTTAATAGCTCTTCTAATTTGATGAAATACTAAAACCCGAATTGCTAAAGTATAAAGAATCAAGAACCATGTATGTGAAGCAAGAAAAATCAAAATTCCAATACGAATTTGTGATACTCATGCATCCTTGAACGTGTTACAAGTGATACGATTACGTCACTAATTGTGTCATTCAAAATCAAGACGTAGCACCTACACTAAACAACACGATTGTGTCTTTCATGAACTACACCCCACTACTCACAAAGGAAGTACAAAAGGGCTTCAATTACATAAAGAAAGTACGAGCATGCAAAATCCCTAACTTGTAATCAAAATCTAACATGCATAAGATCATTTCTCTAAGTAAATTGTGCAACAAGTGGGAAAAAAAGAAAGATCAAGATGCTTACCTTGGTCTTAGAGTGATCTTAAAGTGAGATAGGTGGTGATGATCCTTGCTTGTGTGTGAATGTGGAAGAAAATGTAGTAAGAGTATGTTTTCGAGTGTGTTTGCATAAGAGAGTGCAAGGAAGAGAGGAAGCCATGTTTTGTACCGTATGAGTGCTAGTGTACAAGCAAGGAAACAAGTTTAGGTACATCCTTAAATAGTGTGGCCGACATAACCAAAGATACGATTGTATCTCTTGGTCATGTAAGCGACTGTAGACAAAAAGAAAATTTGTCTTAGGAATGATATGGTTGAGAGACACAACCATGTCTTGCCCAGGCCCCCTCTCACCCAATGTGCATCCATATTAGACTACATGACCAAAGACACCGTCGTGTAATTAGCTATATAAGCTACAATTTTTTTTTTTTAACGAAAACTATGCCTAGCCTAGTTGCATAAATTTAAATGAATAAAAGAAACAAAGATAAATAAAAATGAATCCACAAACTCTAATGTAGAAATTAAAGTGCTAACATAAAATAACTAAAAGTTGCGAAAATAAATTAAAGACTCGGGTTGCCTCCCAAGACCGCTATATTTAACATCAATAGCTTGACCTGTGTAAGCCCTAAAGCCAAGCCAAGTAACCGCAGGTTTGAGCTTAAAACTCAAGGTTTAGGACGATCGGCTAAAGGATCCAATCAAACCCAAATTATAAACTATTTAGCAAAATACTAGTAAAAATGACCCTGTAAACTTAAATTTAAGAAAATAAGCAGTAAAATAGGAGACTATAAAATTTTTAAATTTTAAGCATAATAACTGCTAATTACCGAAAAGGCGAAAAGTGTAATATAATAACTAATAAATNTCACTACAAGTATTATGCCGCCCTACAATTACCCAGAGGTTAGTCCTTTTGAAGCCAAGGGTGTGAGGATCAAGTTACTTAATATAATGTGTGACTAGAATGACCATGTAATTAGGAATGAAAGACTAATAGTTATTATATAATCTAGTAGACTGTGGTGATTATGTATAACTTCTTGGGAAGCTTTGTGGACTTATTTATAATTATCTATGTTTTATAGAACCTTGTGATAATTATCATAATTGTTGTATAATTATCAATCGAACTGTTTACTTCAAAGCGAGGAGTCGTCGACGCCTTGTGTAGATCATGTCTATGGTAGGCACCGTGAGGCCAGTTATTATCATAGAATGGTTTACACGGCGGGACTGTTGCGACTCTGTGACTTCGGGGCGTAACAACCTGATACATTGGTAACTCAGGATTATCTCGATAGGCCAGAGATAAAATTCCTCCCATCCATTATATAAAGCTTCCACCTAAATATAATTTCAATCATTAACCATTTACTTTAAATGGTCCCTTCTCCAAGTGTATGATTTTAACCGTCTAATACAGAAAAACTCTAATGATTGTAAACAATCCAAACCACTAAGGTTTTAACTTACCTGGGAATAAATAAAGGCGAGAATTATGCAAAAGGACATGATCACATTCTTTAAATTGTCGACCTTGTTTGATTAATTGATTATGGTACTTCTTGGTCCTCTCTTTGTATAATCTCATTGATTATGTCTTTAAGTGGGTTGAGGCCAAAGTCCTACTTACTAATGATACTAGGGTAATAAAGAAATTTTTGAAAGGCCTATTTTCTAGCTTCGGCACCTCCAAGGCAATTATAAGTGATAAGAGAACACATTTTTGTAATGCTCAACTTGAGTAAGTATTGAAATGTCATGGTATCACACATAGGATAGTTATCTCGTACCACCCCAAAACTAGTGGCCAAATGGAAGTGCTAAATAAGATCTTAAGTGACTTTTTGAGAAAATTATAGAGCACCATAGAGAATATTGGTTGGAAAAGTTGGATGATGCTCTATAGGTAAATAATTCTTTTTATCTCTTTATCCTTTTTGTAAATAGACATGATTTATTGTTCTTAAAAAATAGAAATTTTAAGAGTATATTGAAAAGTAAATCTAAATTCAGAAAATTAAAAGTGATACTCGTTAAGGGTTTAATAAGTTAGCCCTCCGACTCGAATCTCTAGTTTTCATAAATCATTTTTAAATCGGTTTTCACACAATTCAGTATCTAAGTTAAAATCAATCGATCTAATTAGTGTTAACCTAACCCTTTTTTCTTTTTCTAACCTTGATTAAGTGGCAACTTCAAGTATTTTTCAAAACATATTTAAAAAACTTAAATTTTTCTTAATTCTTAGTCGATGGTTAATATTAAATAGGTAGGGTTTAATATTGATCGAATTAAGGAAAATTAATAGAACAAGGAAAAAATTCAGTCTTGACACTTGTTATTCCTTTTTTGCCTGAATTGTACATGTACCATTTTTCTATTTAGTTCTACCCTTTTTAGTCATTTTCTCTTTTAAGAAAGTTGCCCTAATTAGTAGGTATAAAAAAAGGCTCAATGTAATGCATATATCATCTTGTCTTCTTCAGTATTGAATATATACATCTATTTTAGGTTTTCCTACAAGATGGCGCTTTAAGATCTCCTTTACTCTTATCTAGTTTTCTTTAGTAAGGACTAGTGGTAGGTACCCTTACCTCACTATTCATGAGTCATATTATGTAATTGGAGTAAGTCCATGAGTAGTCCATAATGAGTAATATTCAAAGATTAGCTCTTGGGTTTACTAATTCCATTTTATTTTACTTTTCTCTATGAGAAGGACTTGTATAACACTTAGTAAGCCCTAATGATTAACTAAGCTCCTAAGCACATCAATCAACCCATGCCAAACAAACCTAACTCCAACAAGATTAAAAAACTTACACTTCTTAAAGAACGTATCCCAATTCTTTTGATTCTTGCTTCTAGGAGAGCTTGTCTCCTACTTCCATAAGTTAAGAATGTTGAGAAACTACCACAATGGGGAGAAAATATAAAAAAGAGAAGTGAATAAAGAGGATGGGATTTTAGTGGGGGTAGGGTAGTGTTAGGGGAGGGGGGGGGGGGGGACGAGGAATGGGAGTCAAACATAGCAAGAGATAGGGCTAGGAAGTTTAAAAGGGTCAGTTGATTTTTATGCCCTTAACTAAAAGATTAATGAAATCTTTTTCTCTCATTTCTTCCCTTTTAAGTCTTATATGTACCGATTCCCTCCCTTGTGTCTAGTCATTCATAGTTGAGCTCACTAGTTAAATACCTATTCACCTCCTATTTGATGCTCAAGTTTTATTAGTAGTTTCTCTTTGAATCTCCTAAGCCACTACCATACATAGATAGCTAAATAATGGGCCTGCTTGGTTCTATTAGTGATCAATTTGGTTCTTAACAACTAGTATCATTCCATTACAGACACTCGATACTAATTGGCTGGAGTGATTAATTAAGGACCATGACATTTGAATTGTTATAAATCTAATTAGTAAATAAATAATTTTTTTTCTAAAATTATTTATTCTAGAAAAATAAATAAATAAATATTTAGAAATAATGAAATAGGAAGATCCATATTCGATAGAAGTGAGAAATTTTTTTCAGATAGAATATAAGGGTTTTTCTTGAAAAATAAGCCTTTGTAAAAAAATAAATAAAGAAAAACTTTCTTTAAAAAAATGATACAAATGAAAAATAAAAAAGATTCTCTTTTTCAAAATAATAAAAAAATGACATAAAAGAAGTTTTCTTTTAAGAAAAGAGAAAATTACAATGGCATGATTACATAATCTAGGTATGTAAGCATCCTTATGGAGTATCCTTAACAAAAAATATAGCTTTTTCTTAAATAATAATAATAAATTAATGAATGAATAACATTTCTTAAATATGTTAATTTTCCCTTGCTAGCTTCTTTTGATTCTTATGATTATTGGAATTTTGAAAACTAAATAGCCCCTTTACTTTAATAAAACCCTACTTAGTTTCACATTCCTTTTGCTTTGAATTATAATTCTCTTCAACTCCAATCTTTCATTTTCAAAGACTACTAGTGTCTTGGTGAAAGTTGATTCACCTAATTAACCTTAACTTTTTTTTCCCCTTTAGCTTTGACTAATGATAAAGCCACAAAAGTAAGTTTTAAGAGTTCTTTAGGGGTATATATATATAAAGTTTTGCCAAATGGTTTACTAAGTATACCGAGTCTAGCATAAACTAAAAAGTTAAATGAACGAGTGAACATTCGAACTTAATAGTCAAAAGACAAGTTCAAGAAGAAAGTTGGGTATTTCAAAGAGACATCAAGGAAGAGAACTTTTGAGTAAGAAAATAAGAGAATAAGAGACTTACCAACAAAACTATTATGTATAGGTAAGTGGTAACTCTGATTTTAAACATATTTCACATGGTGATTTTATAATATTTCCCTTACATTTTTTGTTTTCTTTAAAGAAATTGATACTTAATTGAGTAAAATTTTGATTTCAAGGTTTGAATGCGTTCTTGGATTGAAAACGAAAAAAAGGAATCAAGTTCACTCAATTTAGAGTTCAAATGAATGAGTTATGGAGTTTTAAAGTTACACAGTCTGGGATACAGTTGTATCCCCAAGCTGTATCCATCCAGAAAAATTTGCCAAGAATAGAAAGTTACACGACCTGGGAACACGACCGTGTCCCATGCCGTGTTTGGTGACGAAAACAGAAACCTTACAATACATTATAAAATGACATACTAGGGTTTCGAAAAAGGAGATTGGATACTCGAGAAGTGAAGAGACTTGAAGAGAAGGAGAGGAAAAAGGCGAAAGTAATACCAACTTCAAGATTAGAGAGATTTTTCATTAACCAAAGGGGTTTTTCATGTTTTATTTTATGCTTTTGTTGGAACTCGTTTTTAGTTTCATTATGATGACTTAGAAATTGTGTATTTAAGATTATGGAACCTAGGGTTTCATGTGACTCTTGGGTTGATTTATAATTTTCAATAAAGTTTATATATTTTCTTGATTCAATTATGTTGTTTAATTGTCAATTGATATTTCTAGAGTATTAATTTATGATATTATGCATGATGATTGAGAAATTACATATGTAATTAGATCTTGACATAATTGGAGAGAATTATATGTGTACTTAGAGATAAGATACATGTTTCTTTCGCAAAAGTTGATTGGTTGTGTGGGAATTCATTATACATTAATGTAATTCTAAGTTATATTACTAAGTGAAGAGATTCCAGTAAATAATTTAGGATTAGGGTTAATATGCTTGAGAAAGGTACTAACTTTAATTGTGAATCCCTCCGATCAAGAATAATAGAGATTGAATTGAATATATTTTTAGAGGTCACATGTTAAACACTAAGGGAAATAATTTGTAAATACGTTATTACCTTCTTGAAGTCGTTCTTAATTTTAGCGCTTTCTAAATTGTTTAATTAAGTCTCATAATTAGGTTAGTTTGTTAATTTTAGTATTTTTAATTCATTCAACTCATCACAATTTTCCGGTTAAATAATAGAGTTAAGATTAATATTAGTACTCGAAGTCTCTGAGGAATCGACTCGGACTCATATCTACTATATTAAAATTGATAGGTGCATTTGTTTGATATCAGTAAGAAAAACCATAATCCTCATAAAGAACTTTGACAATATTAATGTTCCTACATGTTTAACTTGTTTTGCATGTCTATTGGAAAAGGTAATGAACATCGATGAATGATGTATGGTGGGTTTGCTGTAACTATTTGATCATGTGCAACGGGTATACCAATTGACTTAGGAGGTGTCTTCAGCTGATAACATGTAGAGGGATGTCATTAAGAAGAGGTGTGGGGAGGAAATATGAGCAAACTCGATATCTTAAATGTAGGCATGTGACAGTGAATCAAACTTGGTGTTTTTTTATTGTTCTTGACAAAATTACTTGTTTGATCCTCTTTGGAGTGATTTTAGCATAACTCTAGTGTTTGTTTTAAGTTTGCCAATGTTCTAAATAAATCAAATGAAAAAAAAAAACCTCATATTTATAAAGTTTAGAGGTCAATCTAATCCGTCGGATGACTTTTAAGATGAATGAATGAGATTGAGTCTTATAATTGAAGTTTATCCCTTCCTTTAGCCCTTACGCGCTTAGATATGGGCTTAGGGCTTATTATAATTAAAAGAAACCCATTTTCTTTATAAATAAGTTTGAAGCATGCTTAAACCTTTTTATGGTCCAATAAAGCTAAATGAAGTTCAAATGAGCTCAAAAAGGCTATTTCCAAGTTTACTTTTTGCTCGTAGATAATCAAGCAAGGTTGAGAGTGGAAATCTAGTTTAATAATCCCCATTCCAAACTTACTAAGCCAGATTTCCTTAAAACATCTATAATCGGGACGATTTCCTAAACCTTATTACTAGCCCAAAATATGGAATCATGGCATTAAATTGGATTAAAAGCCCAATTACCAAAATAACCTTCTACATTTTATCCTTTGACCAAATGTCCCTTAAACATAGTCAAAGGGGTTTTGAGTATTTTTAGAAATTGTTTCTTCAACTATTATATAAACGTATTAGATATTGACTTTGCACTTGATCACTTAAGATATCGTTGGAATTAATGCTTCTTACGGATCACTAACAAGCTAAGCATGATATACTGCTATTCATTTTGCTGCCATGGAACGTGTACTTTAATATGCTTGAGTATTACACTTTGTAATGATTTATTATTCCCATGATATTAATTTGCATCTATTGTATAGAGTTAGAATAGTTGGTTCATCTTGGTGTTTTTTCCTCATTTTACAAGTATTGATAGAAAAATAAAGCTACTGGAAACATTTGTAGAAAGTTGGAGCTTCAATAATACTTCATCCAACAATATTATATATGTACACACACATATATGTCATACCAGTAAATGGAGTAATGCTATTAGGAAGCAGAGCACAGTGGCCAGCCATTTTGGCACAGAAAATTGAGACACTTAAGCCTTGTAAATATGCTATGAAAGGTCATACGTAACATATAATTTTTTTTTAACCGTCAACAGAGGTGCATATTTTCATATATATATATATATAGTTGCCCTTATTTATGCTGGCGTTTGGACGGATGGACTTTTGTAATTTCTACTGGTCTTGGTCATCGAGTTAGATGGTGGAATTAGAAGGGCATAGTACTCTTATTAATCATGCCCATTCAATAATTAATTACTTGGAGCTTGCCACTGACTAGGAGAAAACGTGGATCGAAGCCATGCAATGCCTGTAGCTATCCCATGCGAGCATAATCTGTAGTATCAAACAAATCTTTAAATCTTTTCCGTATCAGTCCGAATTTTCTTCGACAAGTCACACAGAAACTAAATAATTTAAAAGAGACTCCAATAACCATCACCCATATTTATAATTGAGAATTGCTTCTTTCACCAACAAAATAACTAAGAATGAAACCAAAACTTATTTTCAAATCAATTTTCCACAGATTTGCTCTGCTTCGTATCCACAAAACATAATTCTTATTCATCTTAAATCAAATTCGAACTCCTTAGTACTTGTCTTCTTGATCTTGGTCACATTGGTTATATATAAATATACATATATAAATGTAACTCGTCGGATCCTTTTCCCATTCAAAGTTCGAATCACTTCCGATCGGGGAGAAAAACTTTTAAATATTGTTCATCAAATCCATCCTGGCAGTTACCTTTGTAACAAGGAACAAAGATGCTTCTTCAACAAACAAGAGCCAGTTTCTTTTTTTTTTTTTTTTCTTTTTCTTCTGTTTACTTCGTGCTCATTTTAATTCTCATGCCTTATTGTTTCTTGGCAAGTCGTAAATTAAAGCAAATTCCTCGATAGGATCTTTGCTGTCCTCAGCGACCACAGTAAATTACTTAAGTCTGATACGAGCAGTGGAGTCCTTGTCGCGTAACTTGCGAATTGATAGGTTGCGTGACGGTGGCCTCTCTAAGGGTCAGTAGCGAATTCAATAGGCAGCCCTGGCAATTTTTTCGTCACTAGAGTTCAATTCCATAATATGCCTCTTACCGATCTCTTGACTGGAACCTCAATCGAGTTTTTTTTTTTTTTTCGATTGTCTTTGACAGGTTCACAAAGAAACACAACTTGGCAATGGCAAAAAAAAAAAAGGCAGTGGGGATCATGTCTTCACTCAACGTCGTTCACTCGCCAAGCTTGGATTTTTTTTCCTTAAAAAAATTCTCCGCTTTATTCCTCATTTTTTTATTGCTCATTTCACATGTGACAGGAGCTCTCTTCTTTTGAAAAAAATAAGAAAAAAAAATCAGAGCAGAGTTCAAGGTTAAAACCGTAGTTCCATGTGATGTGGAGCTACTCATGATAAGGTTCTTGAATTATATATATATATATATATATTTTCATGTATATTGTTGTGATCCTCCGGTGAGCAGTAGCTTTAATCTTCCCTCATAACATTGTTTGTAGGTAGTGAAATTTTTTATGTGTAGTTGGATTACGTTTCGATCTCCGCAAGCCCGCATTCGACGAATTTCTAGTCGTAAGCCTCCTTCCCTTTCTTGTATTGGATTCATGGGTGTCAATTTTTTTTAGTCCATGCTTTGCCTCTTCTTCTCGTTTTTTTTTTTTTTTCAAACATTGATTATATCTATGCAGATTTTTTATTTACATGACTTGGATAGACAACTTTCCTTTTGCCTCTAAATCCCTTGCCATGGAAATTTGGCGCTTGATAATCATAAGTGATCATTCTATAGAAACTTGTGACATGGTTTGAACAAAATTGCACTTGGCTGTCGTGAATGCTGTTGAACCAAATTAGGACATTGAAGTTGAAATCATGACAAGCCACTATTTTTTCTTTCTTTAACAAATTGCTGCCTCGCGAAATGAAATTAATTAACTGAGCCCATATACCTCTTCTAAAGCTTCTAAAGCTTCAACAGTTGAAATAGTTATGAGCTGATACGACAATATATATATATATATATATATGTATGTATATCAAATAAAATATTTCGTACATGCTGGTGTCCATTCAGCTTAGAGTTGCCATTTTGAAGGAACTTCTAAAACTGGTTACATTTTTGCTTGGCTTTATTAATGCATCACACTGAATTCTTCATAATGGGAAAAGAATACTTCAATTATGCTATGTATATGGTTAATGTGAAACGTAAATGGGCTTGGCATAGAAGCTTCACAAACTAGAATATATATAACTTTATCTTCCATCGTGGGCTTGATCTAAACTTGTACTTGTTGAATTATTTCTATTTAATTGCTGGAATATACTAAGAAAAAAGTAGGGCTTCATCTTTGCTTCTCTCTCTCTCTCTCTCATTCATTTTCTTCTCTTTTCTTTTTTTTTTTTTGGCTGGATAACTTTTAGTGTTGCTACCCTTTAAAACTAAGCTTCATTATTTTAATTGACCTAAGGAGATCTTTAGGCGTTACCTTACATTCTTAATACCTAGACGTCAATATAGGCTCACGACTAACTTTAAGTGTTATCATGGATTCCTAACATCTAATGGACCTTGACTAGCTTTAAGTGTTAGCCCAAATTCTCTCTATACAATCATCAATACAGGCCTTCTTCTAACCTTAGGTGTTACTGTGAATTCCTAACCTCTAACGGGCTCTAGCTAACTTTAAGTGTTAGCCTGAATTCTTGTTCCATTAACCATAGAGCCAAGTAGTAAGTTACGCATCACATTACTCAATACTTTAGCATTTGTTTAATGGCTCCATCCTTAATAACGAGTCACATCACCAAGGAGAGTCAACTGAGTGTCATTACTAACATTAAATGACAAGCTAACATTCAATAGCTCAAGAAGACATTTGCAAGAGTTTAACAAAGGTTGAGCACTACAAAGGAAGCATTACTAAGGAGAACTATTTTCTAAGGAATATCGCCAATAAAATTGAGAAAATTCCCAAGGAGAGACAGTTGTCCAGACTTTCCACATGCTAAGCTCCTACTTTAGAGCACCGTGCCTTAGTTGAATGTGTCCATCTATAACAAGTGTAGGATTGTTGCTCAAGCTTCACCTTAGGTATCAGGATTTACGACATGAAGAGTTTATTTCAAGAGTTTCTAGCTAAGTTCATTAATATGCCAAGTAAATTACCTAAGGAGAACCAACTTTACTTAAGTGTCCTATAAGCCTAAGGTTAACATTTAGAAGTGCGAAGGAAATTAAGCATTCATAAACAATCATCCACACCAAGTGTATAAAGCTATTACGCAAGAGTGCTAAGGGGACATTGAATGAGAGAAGTTAAAGAACCAGTGCCATTCAAGAAAGCTTTCAATTGTGTTTTATGCAACATGATTAGAGGCATGTTTCATATTTAGGTGCTTTATACAAAAGCTCTAGTACTATGTGAATTGTCCTCATGCTAAGATGTCAATCATTCATAATCGGGCATGACATGTTGAAGTATCATTCTTCTCCCCCAGTTAATGGCGCATCGTAGTGTGACGAGGCAGCAACTAATGATTTGAAGGATATAACCTCATCCATAATGTGAATCCTTTTTCACTTGCTCTTGTACTTCATGAATCATTAAGTATAGTATATCATGGAGTTGTAAAAATGGGTATTGCGCCCACAACTTGATTAAGAGTGTATGCTTCTATCAAGCGACTACGACTACTATGATTTGATTACTTTAATCATTCATAGTCAACCTCGACTCTATGGAAAGGAGTCATGACTATCAAGCCTGCTATGAGATCTCTTTGACCCATTATAGTTGAGATCGCTTAGATCTCATGAATAATGTTGTAGAGTGGCCGTTGTGCCTGTTGCATACTCAAAAGCAGAAATTTTTACCAAGAGATTGCAATTATCATGTAGTGATCACTTCGACCATTCATGGCTGAGGTCATTCTGACCTTGAATTCTACAGAAAGGCATTACAGTTGCCAACTTTGTTGTAGGATTACTTCAACCCCTCATACTAGAGATTGCTTTGATCTCATGAGTGTTGCAGAATGAGCATTATGCTCGTTGCGTACTTAAGAGCATTTGCTTCTATCAAACAACTACAGTTACCATGATATGACTATTTTAATCATTCATAGATGAGGTCACTTCGACCTCGACTCTACGAAAAAGCGTTACGACTGCTAAGCTCGCTATGGGATTGCTTCAACCCTCATAGTGGAGATGGCTTCAATCTCGTAAGTGGTGTTGTAGAGTGGGCATTGTGCTCGCTATGTGCTTAAGAGCATATGCTTCTACCGAACAACAATAGTTACCACGATATGATTGCTTCATTCATTTATGAATGAGATCGCTCTAACCTTGACTTTGTAGAATGACGTTACGGTTGCTAAGCCTATGTGGGATCACTTCGACCCATCACAACCGAGATTGCATTGATCTTGATTGAGGAATGCGAGATAGTGATCCTGGATAAGTTTGTATATCTGAGGATTGTGGTGGTAATGTTAGCTACACTAGGTTAGGCGGCAACATTAGCTACGCTAATTTTGTTTCATAGAGATTATTAGTAAGGGATAATAGGTGGCAATGTTAGCTTCACCTAATCTTATTCATGAATAGAGCACCATGGTAGCAATAATTACTATACCATAGTGGTTAAAAGGTGCTTGTCAAGAGGATGCTTCAATCGTTTGATAACAAAAGGTTGCCAAGCAGTAACATAGGAAACAATGTTGGCTTATGGAAACAATGTTGGCCATACATAGTGTAAAAGGGATCATCCCAACCTCGAAGGCTGAAGTAATACTTATAGATTTTTCCTTTGTTATGATGAAGCCAATTGTTAAAAGATAAGTGCAAATAGTCATAAAAACTAAGCGAAAAGATATCACTTCATCAATAAAGTTAAATTTATTTCTTCCTTTTAGAGGATGAATACAAATGATGAGAAGATTCTTTTTTTAATATACGATCAAATACTTTTACAAAACTTTATTCTCTATCACTATCCTCAATCTCTATCATACGAGGGTCGTTATCTTCAACAACAATTTACCTCTTTGTATTCTCTTTTGGAATATCCATCTTAGGTTCCTGCAGTCCTTGGTAGCATGATTTATAGCTCTATGATATTGGCAATATTTAAGATTATTCTTCTCTTGTGCAATGGGCTCTTTATTAACTTTTAGTAATTTGATATTCCTATCCTTGATCCATCTATCAATAGTTGCATGAACGTTGTCCATCGAACATTAGAATGGTGGAGCATTCTTAGTGACCTCATTCCTTATCCTTTTATTGTTACTATGTCTTCCTACATGTGTAAAGTTCATAAAAGGCCCTCGCTTCCTTCTAAGCTCATCTTTTTGTTTAGAGATTGAGTTATTGGTCCTCCAAGTGACAAGTTTTCAAGATGTATGGCATATTCCATAGACGTATCTTAAATGCAAATCTTAGCAAGTTCTTTCTCATTACAAATGTCTTGAATGTCTAATGAATGCTCTTTAAAATGCTCAATAATATCTATAAGGTCCTCCTTGGGATGCTATCTGATATGACCCATGTTTGTGATAGTAACGTGTTCTTGTGTCTCGAAGAACTTCTCTAAGAATAGTTTGCACATGGCCCCCCATGGATTTATAGAACCTCTGGGAAGGTTAATGTACCAAGTATATACTTTCTCTATAAGAGATTTAGAGAATTCCTTCAATCTAAGATCATCATCAAGTCCATAGACTTCAATTGTCTCAATGAATTTAAGAAGGTGCTCCATAGTATTCCCCTATTTGCCGTTGAACTTCATAAACTTAGAACTAATATAGTCCTTTGAATAAGACTTATCTACAACCCTTTAGGGGTACAGAAATTTCAAATTAAGAAAGTTGGTAAAATGTGCTGCTTGGATTGGTCTCATAAACCTCTCCATGTCTTCCTTTATCACATAGTATGAAGTAGCAGGTAATTTAGTTTTAAGATTAGAAGGAATCTAACCACGGTTTTAGGGGTTGAATTAATCTTTTTTTCAAGTCAAAGATTAGGGAAAGGTAAAGCAACTAAACAAATCAAATATAATAGGTTGCTTTGAATCGCTATAAATAAAGTGATAAAAAGTAGGACCTACGTTATTATTATTCTGTAGCCATATAGCAAATGTCATAATTCTATCATTCATGTTCATATACGGGAACCACCCTTGCTCTATGATATTGGAGACATGGTGTGTTATATCACTCAAGGGCGATATCCCCTATCAATAAACATTAAACTATGCTCAACATTAGATCTTAGACTACAATCAATTGACATTAGAGAAGTATTACCTGAAGTCTTCCTTTGTCACATAAGATGAAGTAGTAGGTGTAAGATTGGCCACCGCTTAGAGTATCGATATGAGATTGCAAGGTTTAATCATGCTGGTCATTGACGACTGTAAGTTGCAACTTGAAGAGGAAGACCTTCCAAGGTAGGCCCTTATTTCATCAACTGCAAGTGTTTAGTAAGCTAAAATTAAGTGCTGCAATGGTTGTGCAAGTTTTTCTTATTGCCCTCCTTTACCTTCCATGGGGGTTAGGTTAGCTTGTTTATGCTATCTAGCATCTTTCGGGGTGATAACAGGAGGCGTAAATCCTAATACTCGCATGCTTTACGTAGGTATAGCCATCCCGAACGATACACCAGTAGGTGCAATGGTTGCAGTAGGTACTTATGGGTTTGCTTTATCCAATGTAACAGCGCTTATTAGAGTGATAATTGCCATAGCCGGCATTGGTAGGGTCATATTAGGTAATATATCGGTATTCATGGCAGCTGCAGCGCCATGCTTGGCAGGAATTGCATAAAGGTGGTAAAGAGCTAGTTCATTAGATGGGTGTTTTCCTATATGGCACGCAATAGCGAGCAGTTGCAAAGTCTTAAGTGCTTACACTACCTCGTGGGCTTGCACCATGCCAAGTACATACATGGTTCTAGGTGCTTACATAGTAGTCGGTGCACTAGTATCTTATGTTACTTAGGTTTGCTTAAATTTCTCATGTTAGTTCTCGTGTTCCTGGACGTGCTAGTCATTTCCAGTCTTCTTGCATACAAGTGTCATTTTATTAAGTCTCTCCTTCCTTAGTAGAGTTGCCAAATAATGTATGGTGGGATTACTGTAGTTGGCTAATCACCTACAACAGGTGTGCCAGTTGACCTAGGAGGCGTCTTAAGCTGATGATATATAGAAGGATATCGTTAAGAAAAGGTGTAGGGAGGAAGAATGGGTAAACTCAATATCTTGAATGTACGCGTGTGATAGTTGATCAAATTTGATATTCTTGATTGTTCTTGATAAAATTGCTTATTTGATCCTCTTTGGAGTGATTTCAACAGAAACTCTAGTGTTTGTCTTAACATTGCTAATGTTCTCAAGGAATCAAATGAGAAAATAAGCCTCCTATTTATAGAGTCTGGAGGTCAATCTAATCAGTCAGATGGCTTTAAGAGGACTACATAAGATTGAGCCTTAGAATTGAAGCTTATCCCTTCCTTTAGCCTTCACAGGCTTAGATATGGGCTTGGGGCTTATTATAATTAAAAGAAGTCAATTTTCTCTTTAAATAAGTATAAAGCATACTTAGGCCTCTTTAGGGCCTAATAAAGCCAAATGAACTGCAAATGAGCTCAGAAAAACCGTTTTTGAGTCTACTTTTTGTGTACAAGATAACCAAGCAAGATTGATAGCAAAAAATCAAGTCTGGTGATCTCCATTTAGAGCCAATCAAACTAGATCTCTTTAAGATGTCCCTAATCGGGCTGATTTCCTAGACTTGTTACTAGCTTAAGATACTAGTCAATGGTAAATTAAGCTAAAAACCTAATTATCGAAATAACCCTTTACAATCGACAAAGTTTTGCTCGTTGTAAGATTAATAGCTCCAAACTTTTGATTACATTATAGCTATTTTAAAAGAAACAACATAAAACAACCCTTTAGATATATAATCATATAATGGGAGAAGAATAGATCTGTAAACAAGGAATTTGATTGAGAATATTGAAAGAAACATGTATTGACAACTAAATATAAAGAGGTTTATAATTTTAACATGAAAGAATATAGAGTGAAAATTATATAAGTATGAATAATTGATTATTTGGAGTAAATAGCAAATTAAAAAGGAACTTTAAGGTTATATCACCCAGATAAACCATCATAAATTCAAAAGTGAAAAGGATTAAAAAGTTGGAAAATAAGTGAAATCAATTGATAAGAGTAGATTAGTTTAACAGGAAGTAACATCCAATTAACCAGAGAAGGTTTTAAGTCAATAGAATAGGGAGAAATAGAGACTTGATCCCGAATTAGAAATTAAATTGACTAAGTTATAGTAAAAGGAAACCCTAATCAATAGACTTATACATTAGGCTAACTAAATTTTCTTAATATTGATTATGTCGACTTACTTTCGACTTCGTTCGACTAGGCTGAGTCCAATTAAGACTTTAGACATAAGAATCTGAAATTTTATAAGGTATGGGTTAATGTATCATGAATGATTAATATGATATGATATTGTTGTGGTTGATTATAGCAGATTAGTGGCTTGATGATTAATAATATGATGTAAGATTGATTTGTTTCTAAGCTATATATATACGACTCCTCCCACTCATGAAGAGAAGAATAGACCCCAAGTTCCATCTTAGCCTCATAGCTTATGACCACTCCACTACACTGCGAGACATACATGAAACAAACAGCCCGCACGTCATCGCACAAATTACCCCCTAACCACTACATAATAGCAGCAACCAATGGCTTGTCCTCACATACACGCACGCCACAGTTGATCAATTTCACTTACACACAGCAATTTGCTGCACTTTCTTCATCCACTGCTCCACCACATGTCCATAACTCCAATTCAGCGCAATAGTTGCAGCAGCCTATCCTCTTCATCAGTACACACCATCCACTGGTCACGGGCAGCGCCGTCCTCTTCACGGTTAGCGTTGTCCTCTTCACGGCCATAATCTGCGCAATTCAAGATCGACCAACACCTAAATAGCGGCACCATTTCCCCTTTGACACCATACAACAGACTAACCCAACTCAATCCACCCTCCATCTCTAATAGCAACAGCAGAAAACTGTAACGCCAAACAACATCGCCTACTGCGCAGACTCAATACAGTGTGCATATCCTCTTAGTCAATCGCGATCGCCGACCAACTCCATAATGCAGGCATCCCCTCTCCTTCGCCTAAGCTGCAGTTCATCGACCACAACAGCAACAGCATATTGTTTCCAACCAGCATCACCAGCCGTGCATGCTCCATCATCACCATCCTCACACGAACAACCCTTATGCAATAGCACTATTAGTCTTACACTGATCACACATGTCCACTGCTTCGTTGCTCCTTCACTGAACAAGTTTAGGTTCGATTTTTTTAGATTTTTCATTTACTTATTTAGTTATTATTATATTATATGATATTATTATTTTATTAGATCTCTAGTGACTTAACATAGTATATATATATATTAGTTTAGGGCATTTCTTTTAGTATTAGTTTTCTTTATTATATAGATTAAATATATTATATTGATTTAAGTAGATAGTGTTTAATAACAGTATTATAGATATAAATATATATATGTATTAGTTTAAGATTGTTAGGATTTTTTTTTTTTTTAAGGATTAGGTTTTTTCTTTAAGGATTCATTACATATAAAATCGTTTTTTTTTTATAAAAAAAAAATAAAAATTAATAAAAGACCCCTTTAAAAAAAAAAGGACTTTTGGAGGATTTCTTTAGAAAATAAAAAAAATTAAGGATTAAGACCTCTTTATATTTTTTTGAATAAATTGAATCAATTAAAATGTAAATCCGATTGGTTTTTAAAATTAAAATCAATCAATACACTAAAGTTTTTAGAAAGAATTACGGTCGTATGATTCCAACTAGTGGGTACATAGACACCTTTGGAGCGATGTTAAAATTTATAGAAACTTAGGTTTTTATTTTATTTTACTTTAGTCTTCATTTTTCTTAAAAAATATTAAAAAGGACAATTTTGATGAATAAACCTAATTTTGAAAAAGTGATAACGGTACCTATTTTGGTTTAATAGGTTTACTTCTGAATTTGGAATCTTCTGGTTTTTATCAAATTGAAATTAAAGATCAGTAGCTAAATCGTAGTCAATCCAGCTAATTGATTATGATTTCTTTTTTTCTTTCTCAATTTTGGTCGAGTGGTGACTCCAAAAGTTTTTTTTTTAACAAAAAAATTGGAATTTCCCAATTTCTTTAGTTGATGATTAATATTAAATGAGTTAAAATTCAGTATTAATCTAAAAATATGAAATCAAATCAAATTAAAATAGACAACAAAAAATTTAGGCTCAATAGGTCCAAAATAGTATGCAACATCTCACCCATTCCGAACTAGTAGCTAATGGGGGTGAAAATGAGGATAAGGAAGATATGGTTAGACCTTTTTGTTTCTTTTTGGAGTCTTTTGTGAAACTAATTGGTCCCTTATGCGACCTAATAGTTTCACTTGATGAGTTGTCTTATGATTTGGAGGGAAAAACCTTTGAAACTCGTAAATATAAGCTAAGTGTATATATTAATGTATTCAAGAACTACCTTATAGGTCTTATTAATAAACATTTGAAGAGCTATATTGCAAGCTTTATATCAAAACAATTGTCGAATTAGATGCTTCAAAGGAATTTAGTCAAATATGTCTTATGAGAACTAAGTCTATGATAACGGTATGAAGATAACTTTTATTTTATGATGGTTCACAACCGTTGTGACTTTACATGCTTAGAGCATGACATTTTATATTCTCCATTTATTCCATTATAGTAGGTTGTCATTGTATTTAGTTGGTAGATTAGTTATTCTTCAAAACTTTTATTGCCACAAAATAAGAAAATGTAATTCCACAATAAAAATAAAAAATTATCTATTCCTTAATCTTTTCTGCAAATTTCTATATTTTACCTACTACCTTATCAATAACTAGAGATGAGCGGATGTAGGTTAGGCAGAGTATAGAACCTTACTCATATTATACTTTGTAAAGTACTTATTCTCAAATTTTGAAATCTAAATCTATCTTGTACCATCCTATTATCACCTTGAAACCGTCTTAAAATTGTATCAAGAATGATATATATGAGAGTATGTATTCTTTTGGTTTTAGACAGTTTGATGCTCAAATATTCCAAACTTAAATTTCAGTATTTGAACATCGAAAATCTATTCATTTGAATATCTACATTTAATAGGTATTATACATATGATAGGCATTAAATTGCTCAAAATCAAAAGTTACCTAAGTCAACAAATTTTCAATTATCGAGTATTAAAATTTAAGTTTTGAATGTTTTGTATACTAAATTGTCTAAAATTAAAAATTCAAATACTCCCATATACATTATCTCACTTGTATCGTATCTAATCTATAGCGTACAAGGTACCTAACTAGAAAACTTATGGTGAGTAAGGTATACATGCTACTTTGCAAAACTTATGGGTCTTTTAGCAAAATTGATAGAACTTTTAGGAAATACTATGAAACTTGTAACAAAACCTATTATATCAAAGAAGAAACATTTCTACTTTTGTTAATTCAAGTTTATATAATATTATATAAAACTTATGGAACCCATACAAATTGCAATAAAAAATTATCATTTACAAAGTACATAAGTTAAAAAAATTATTTTAATAAAAAATACTTTAAGAACATGAGACTTCATGTTCGTTGTCTGTCTAAATATGACGACCTTTGTCACAAATATAGACCTAGGTGATAGTTGGGGATTTTCATTTCATCCTAATTTGGAGTACTACAATTCTACTGCAACTACCGATGGGCAAACGTTATTAAGAAATTTGCTATTTACAACGATGGTACAGACATTTGTTTAAAACTTTGTACGTGGATAATTAACATTAATATGACTTACTTGTATCATAGCCTTATATGGTTTTATAATATATTTGCTATCCCTGGTAATCGAGTATGATGTCTATTATAATAAGATCGCAATAGTCATCATATATGCTTGTTGTCTTCCTTTTTGACACCGAATAAAGAAATGTCTTGTTAAAAAAAAAAAAAACAAAAGAAAAAGCTCTTGCAAGTTATTCGCACCATCCAAAACCAAATCATTAGTGAAAGAGTAAAATACAAATAGGAGATAAGTTTCTTTAGAACTGTTAAAATAAAAGTATGTACATAAAGAATAGATTATAGAAGGCCAAAACCCAAATAGAAAATAAGTTTTTGGGCAAAGAAATAAGAAACAAGTTCGTTTACCTCTTAAAACTCAAATTTGCTATTTTTTAGGTTGCAATTATCAAGAGAAGTATATAAAAATAGATAAATAGAAAATAAAGTTAAAGTTAGTAAACATATTTATTTTTATGGTGAGAGAATGTGAGTAAGCTAAGATTAATAGGTTTTAGAAGATTACTATCTAGCATTTAGTATGCGATCTTCAATAATTATACTAAATCTATTCAATCAAATATGATACGGATGGATTAACTACTCACTCTTAACAACAAACAATTTATGAATTGATAAATCTAAAAGGGGATGGCTATTTTTAAATATATTTGTAGTATATTCCTAACATTATTTTTAACATTTATTGCATAAAACAATAGTTTCTACTTAGCTATTCTATTTTTTAAGAATAACAATTTTTTCTATGCATTTCCATTTTGTTTCATGGAGCTTTTACCACAAATTGAAGTTAGGGGATCTCTATAATTGGAGGTTTTGTTTTGTGTAACTTTTAATTAGTTTTAATTATATATTATCATCTAATTGCATTTATTCATAATATCATTTTATTAAATTCATAATTATGAAATATTCAAAATGTAAGACTTACTCTTCTAACTAATATTTTAACCAATAGTGATAAAATGCAGATAAAAATAAATATGATGTTTTTATAATTGTCTCTAAAGAAAATAGTTCAAAAGACCAACAACATGAAAAATGAAAAAGAGAAAAATAAGGAAATGAAACCTCATTTAATTTTTCTCAATTTATCCTCTTTTATGATATTGTAAATATAGTCTACCATTGAAATTAAAAAAAAAAAAAAGATAATAATATTAGGATGATATTATAATATATTTAAAAAATTAATATAATTTCAACAAAGTTAATGGAGTTCCCAGAAACAAAGTTCAACACACCCGCAAAACCTTCCATCGCAAGTTAAGCTATCCTAGCCATTTTCAACGACAAAAGGCGAAGTACGCATGACAAAACGTAAGGAGCCATAGCAAGGAAGGGAAAAAAGAGAAAAAAAAAAAAAAAAAAAAAAAAAACCCACAAACCCTTTACTGGTAAGTGTAGTGTAGTGATCATCATCATTCATCACCACAAAATTTGCCCATCAAAATGGTTTCTTCAAGATCCCTGTTATCTCCCTTTTTCCTCCTCTTGCTGCACATGTACTCAACTCATGGTAATCTTTCAAACCCATATTCTCTCTCAACACCACTTTATTTTATTTATGCTAATTTTTGTTCTTCAATTTTAATGCAGGAACAGCCAAAAACGTGTTACCAGAAGATGGATACATGGTTACCACAGTGATGGATGGCCACAAATTGAACATCAACCCGCACGCCGTGCTGCCCGTATTTGGGTCGTCCGATTTGATCATACTTGACTCCTCAGCTAGTGTCTTCTACACCGTATCCTTCCCCACTTCTCATACTGAAGGTTCAACCCGACCCCCCCCGACTGACTACATCCTGTCTTTTATAGTGCACACTGGGTCCGGTGCATGAATACAAACACATTAAACAATTACTCATATTATTTTTATGGCTATCTAGGTTGGGTTTGCCCAGATTTATTTAAGAACAATTGCCCTTGGTTCTTTTTTTGTCCCTTTTTTTTAACCAATTATTATATATAATACAACTGTTGGAAAGCGGAATGGAACATGGTCCGTCGTGACTAGTGTTCATGGCATAGGGCTATAAGAATGTACTTAATAAGAAAAGATGCAGCTTTTAATGGAGTTATAGATGACAGGTGAAAAAAGAAATTTTTCTCTGTACATTTCTCTAAACTTTGTAAGTTGTAATTGAAATCTACATTGCATGAGCCCTTGATTTACTGAATAATTAATTTTTACATGGTTACTTGTTAACAAAATCCATATATACTTGCCATTGAATCGATAATAATAATGTCTCTTAATTTATGATTGAGGAATAAAATTTTTGAAAAAAATAGCTAGTTAATGCTAGAATAATACACATGGAAGTCCTTTTTCTAGCCCCTGGATAGGAAATTTTTGTTAATTTTTCTGGACCCACTCACAAATGAAAAAGATGCATTTACTAGTGTGTATGATTTCTTTCCCCTTTTCTTTATCTATGGCCTTTAACTTTGATATGTGAATGCTGCATAGGGATTGTGGTGAAGAAAGTGGCTGGAGTAGGAGATGGTGGTGTGGGTTATTCAGATGGTGATTCCAATTCTGCTCGGTTCAATAAGCCACGGAGCTTTGCGGCTGATCTCAAGGGGAATGTTTATGTTGCAGATAGGCTGAATCATGTTATTCGAAAAATTTCAAATTCAGGTCCTAAATTACTTAAATAGATTATGCAATCAGTGCTTTCTGTTTCAGTAATTTTGTTCTGTTCCTTTTGTGTTTTTTGGTTTGATCTGATGTCCATTTTTCCTTACCAAAATCATGTAATGTCTTACTATTGAGTTTCAAAGCTCTTAGAATATGTTGATTGCATTGTTTATATATTAGGAGGATTTATAAATAGGCATCCTCCAGTTTGTCTCATGTGCTGCCAGTGAAATCAAAACTTGAAGCAAAGTTGATCTTCTTATACAAAAGTGACAACTGCAGTTCTATTTTTCTTCAATCCAGAAGATTACATGCATGTCAAAGAGTAGGGCTTTGATAAAATTTTGAATTCTATGCTTCCATCTGTCATGTTAGCTTTATGATAGAAATGCTGGGATGGCTGTCGTTCAAGACTTCCAGCTGGGTCTATTTTACAAACACTACAGTTGAGAGAGGTAAAGTCTAGTCTGGGAACTTTAACTGATTAAGTGTTGGTTTTTTATGACAAAATTGATTTAGGTGTGACGACTCTTGCTGGAGGATATTCTCAAAAGACAGGCCATCAGGATGGTCCAGCACAGAATGCATCGTTCTCAGGTGATTTTGAGCTGGTTTTTCTTCCTGGCAGGTGTGCATTGCTTATCTCTGATCATGGAAACCAATTGGTTCGGCAGCTTAATCTGAAACCTGAGGACTGCCTTGAAGGTTCCCCATCTAGTAAGTCTCTGGGTTCACCGCTACACTACATGCACATCATGAATTTGGAGTTTTGGTGGTATACATCATGCACATGCATGAGAAGAGAATAAGAAGTCCTTGTCTATGTTTAGTTCAAACCATATCTTTCTATGTGATTTTCTCCCTTGTCTCTTTCCTAAGAATATATGGCTCCTATCATGTCTTTCAGAGCTTGGAGCAATTTCAATTTGGGCTGTTGGATTGGTACTCTCTTGTCTACTTGGCTTAGTTTTGGGGATCGCAGTTCGTCCCTACATCTTCCAAAATGTGAGTGCCTCTTAGATTTTGATGCATTTGTCACCTTCTCGATATCATTGGCTTACAATGGTGTACACTTTCTATGTAGACAGGAAGGCCCCAAACCACTCCTTTCCTTTTTCAGCAGGACATGGAGGCTCTGCCAAACCACTCTGGTGAAACAAGTTCAGATACATTGCTGCGACAGCAGAAGCGCAGTTGCTAACTCCAGGGTTTCCACTCTTTTGAGAAAGCTCACTCTTATGAGCCTATCTCACTTATCTTTAATGTTTACATTTAGAGCTAGCAAAGTAAACTCTCAGGTTTTGCACAAGGAAACAATATCTTTGCTTGATTCTGGTTACCAGAGTATTAATGATGTTGGAAAGTCTAATCAATATTTTGCTGAGCTGAAGGATTTGATCAGCTTCAGAGAAAATCCAGAAGCCTCAGATGCAACCGACCAAGTTTTGGGAATGGGAAATGGCGATCAAGATCCGAGTTCTAGTATATCTGATTCACAATGCAAAATTGATAACATGATACAGGCTAATATCATGGATTTTGCACTAGCTAAAAAAGAGTCAGTGGTTGTGGAGAGCTCTTCAGTTGGCATGTCTGGTTTAGTTAAGAGGAGATGAATGTAATGAACTCACGTATCTGCATTTACTCATGAACTGGTGAAGCTTTGTAATTATCTGAATCTTTTGATGACTCTGAGTGACTAATGTCGTGCTCTTTACCTGTGTGCACGCGATGCCTCCTCACTACACGCTCTAAAACTGTACAACTGGGCTTGAATTACAGGCAGACCCTTGGATCGTCAGCAGAGAAGAAACCTTCCAAACCCTTTGATTTTTAAAAACACATCTATCTGCGTCTTTTGCTTATGGTGGCCTTTTAGTTAAAGAATTGTTGTTGATGTTTTCTTGCTCGGTGATAAAAAAAAATAAAGATACCTGGCAAATACTCCTGCAGGAGATGAGTCATTCTTAACATATATGCTAGGCATATATCTGGTGGAATCGTCTGATATTTAATTGTGTATTAGTATTCTATTATCGATGCCCACTATTAACGGCAAGAAACGCGAGTTCCTTGTGGATATATAGTTGGTCATATCCTGTCTTGTCAGGGAGTGTGAACATGAGATCTGACGAAAACCCATTAGATACGGCCTTCGGGATCACCTCAATACAGAATGGCTTTTGAAGTTTTATTTGGAACACTGTCTCGGCAGAATAATATATTGTTCATAGCACAGTATCAAAATCCACATGCTGAAGCATATGTGCTTGGGATTCTAGTTCAATGTCGAAACTCACCACGTTGAAGCATATGGAAGGAAATTCTAGTCGTTTTCCTTTTTCCCTACATTTTGGCTCGGCAATTATTAGGCCAACTGGTTCAATCGCTGATAACACGTTGGGTTACAAGTTATTATTTAAATTTAGCCCAATATTTATTTCGATTACTTTATAATTAAGTTGAGCTCAAACCTCATGATAATTGAGTTATAAGTTTTTATTCGAATTTAGCCCAATATTTATTTCGATTACTTTATAATTAAGTTGAGCCCAAACTTCTTAATAATTACCTTGATGACTAATAAGTCCAATAGAATTTGAATCAAATTTGGGCATCTATGTTGTTTTACTCAAAAAGAATTCAAATATAAAATGAGCTTAATCTAATATAGTTGGAGCTTATCAAGTAATACCTTAACTCAAAATTTAACTTTTCATATCAAGCTCAAATTCAAATTCAAACTCAACACCTTGTCATCTAGTGTCTAGAAGCATTGTTGGGAGGTTTTCTAGCCAATTACTTGGAGGATAATTTCTACGAGGAATACTTGTGAATTTGATTTTGTCCTTCCCTAACTCAGATTGTTTAGCAAGCCACGTGTGTCATAGTCACCGATTCAGTCTGGTTAAATACCAATAAGAAGACCATTTCGGCGTGCTCCACGCAAATGATAAAATCAAATTTACAAGGAATAAGGTTATTGTGTGGAACCATAAGAAGTCCCTGATAGAGTATTACTAGTGCTAGTTTGCACTCAACAAGGCCATTCCTATGAAGAGCTCGACGCACTAGATAAAAGGCACGCATTCATTTACTAGGAAATAGGAATGCAGCAGTATCCTTAAGTTGGGCAAGACAGTCTCTAACCTCAGCCATTTCACCCCCATATCTTCATTTGTAAGAATCCTAATACCACCTATACCAAAATTTAAAAGCCAATAGCAAGCTAAAAAATAATTTCTTCTAGAGAGAAGATCTCCCTTTCTGCGTGATTAATAACCATTGATATAACCCATTGCATTTGCCCGGAAACGAATGTTATGATGATTGTAGATTGGATCTGCATAATCAACTGGCTTAACTTCCACTGCATCACGTTTCCCATTCAGCTCCTGAACCGCACCAAAAATTACCTCTTTAGTTCTTTCATGGTTCTGCTCATAGTATGTGTGAGGAATAGATGAATGATAACGATGATGGTGCTGATGCTGTTTCTGCTGTTGGTGTTGGTGTTGCTTCTCATTAAATTCACTGTCCCATCCACTGTAAAAAGCTCGACTTTGGCGCAGTTGGTGCATCTTTTCCGGATCCTTGGACATGAATGGATAAGTTTTCTTTGGAGTTGGGTCTCGGGTCTCGAGCGAAGGTGGTTCATCTTCATCTGGTATCACAAAACTCTCCTGCACGGGCCAAGAGGGTGAATGCTTTGGCTGCTGATGATTCTGCAGTTCACTGGGATGATAATAGCTAAGAGGCTTCTTGCGGAAAACAGGGAAAATAGCACCTAAGATTTCCATAAGACATACTCCCCCACTCTTGAAAAGCTTCCAAAGGGATCCAAAAAAGCCTTCCTCTTCTCTCTCTTGCCCATCTTCACTTGGGATTAGAGGCGGCCTCACAGATTTCAGAGGTTGCTTGTAATAATGATCATGCATTGTGCTCATCTTTGTTGTCATCTGGTCCTTTGAAATCATGAAGTACAACAAATTAAACAATCTCTCAAGCAGTGAAAAAATTAAGCATGAATGCTGCAATTTTTAAGTAGGTTCGAAAAAGCTTATATATTACACAAACTAGAAAGGCTTCTGTCACCAACTTATGTGAAACTATTACTATAAGCATTACAAGGCTATATGCCCAGACTTTATGTCATTTTTCTTAAATACACACGTAACACTAGAATTCCATAAGAACTCCAAACGTAGCAATGGAGAATGAATGCAGTGTAGCATCAATTTCACCAGACACTCCATCATTCAGAAAAACAGTGAGATATTCCAGCAGAATGAACATATGCATGCTACTAAATTAAAGAACTAATCTGAGTACTTACATTTTGCGAAGACACAATGTAGTGCACTCTAAATTGCAACAAGGCGAGCATATAACCAAAGAAACCAGCTCCAAGAAGTACAGCAAACCCTGCAAGTTGAAGAATATTATATATGATGATGAATAACTGCAAAGAACTATCGGTAATTGGGGATGCCTACATACCAAGTGGAAAATCACTCCCATACTGATAAGCACAGTCGTCAAAATTAAGTTGGATTTCTCTGATTGCACGGTTCCCTCTGTCGATAACAAGTAAGGAGCAGCTACTCCCAATGTAAACCACGTCAAAATCATTAGAAAACTTTGCATCTTCACTGGGTCCATTTACATGACTCCCTCCCTTTGACCATTTTCCTCCAGCTATTGTTGTGACACCTATAAGAAAAGCAAGCAAAAAATATAAATAAAATTTCATAAACTGATTTGTATACTGCCGAACAAAGTACAATTCTAGGAATCCATGTTCCTGAACTGTTCAATAAATCTCATAAGGATTTATAGCCTGATGGCTTTGTGAAGCAAGGGGCAGTGACAGGCAAGGAAAATAGCAATACATAAGGTAATTTAGTATAGTTCTATTTTCTAAGCTAATGATGAGAAGAAAACATTTTAAGATGTACCTGAGTCGCTAATCTTTCGGATTGCCATGTTCATGGTGTCTGCAATGTAGATGTTCCCTTTATCATCCACGGCAAGGCCCTTTGGATGATTCAGCCTTGCATCTCTAGGCTTTCCATCTACATGCCCAGAGTATCCTTCTGCAGATCCAGCAATCAACCTTGGTCGGCTATCTGCATTGTTTAGAAGATAAGTTTGTTAAATAGCATCATATGATCAGCAAAAAAGAACACCAAAGACAAGTTCAAGCATAGAATATAAAGGAACTTCAACCATCCAAGACTAAAATGACACAAAACATGCATTGAGCACATTGGAAAGGTAATCAGAAGGAATTGCAAAGTTCTTCCATTAGGTATATGTGGAGCTATAACAGAAGGAGTACACAATCAGTCAGGAAAAATCTTTGACAGTCTAATTAATCTCATTGTCTATTTACTGAGAATCATTCAATTAATAGTTCTGCATGGCTGAGGAAGCCAAAGCTTCAATTTCCATCTTCCAAACTAAACTCAGTAAGCTGGGTATATATGCAATGAATGCACAAGAATCTAGATACAAGTGATCCACTGAGCACCAAAAACTAAGAAATGGCTAATACATTGGGATATATAGATTGTATGAAGAGGTAAAATCCAAAAATAACGAATAAGGCACTCACATAAAGAGAGTGAGGAAGAGATCTTGTACAGGTTGCTATTTGAAGAGTCCAATATCAGTAGCTCTCCGTTAGGCAGAACTTCCACAGAGAAAGGCTCTATTCCAAGCTTACTTCCATCAAACACCGTCTCCACAGTGAAACCACTTTCATACTTCACCAATGGACGTCCAACTATTGCTGCATTTCAAAAGCAATTCCAATAACATCCTCTAATATATAACCAACAAAACCAAAATAGTGTTGAACTATAGGCATCTACGCTACAATCTTGCAAGTCGAATGACAACTTGGAGAACTAAATTGGACACTACACAGTTTAGATACTAAAAACACAACCTCAAATGTAATTGACCCGGGAAAATCTTAATAAAAAGCAGCTTTTTTTATTAAGGATTTCGTTAATGCACTTGAAAGAAACCTTACACGTTATAATTACAATTGTCTCCTCCTGACAATGACTACACTTAATCAAAGAATTCGTTAATAAACCCCACTTATAAAAATGTTAACCTGTCTTCGTAGTGGCTTTGAGAGATGAAATCCACTTCTTGGAAGCAGAGATAGCATTTGATACCAACCCATTCACTATTTCTGCACAAACCAAAACAAAAAAAAAAAAAAAAATGAAACAAGACCCATAAATCTCAACATCACATTATGGTGATATAACCAAAAACCCAAGTCCAAATCACCTCAAACACTTTCCTCTAAAACAAAGATACAAACGAGAGGCAAACACACATATACATCAAATCCAAGCATATACAAGACTAACGAAGAAACTCACTAGCTGGTGAAGTAGTTGATGCAGAGTTCACAGAACTGAGAACCAACAAAAGGGTTACTAGTACAAACAAAAATTTCTTCCCCATTACTTGTTTTTACAACAGAAAGGAATAAAATGCAGCTCAAGATTACAGATTCAAGCGTATAGCATTGTAAAAATCTCAACTTTGGAACTTGATTCCTTGCTTTTAAGTGAATGGCATACGGGTGTGTTTTGGATTCTTGCAAAAAAGAAGCAAAACGGTGTGCTTCATTTTAAGAGAGAGTGCGTGTTTGGAGTGAGTAGTGGAAGAGAGGAAGAAAAGTGAAAATTAAAAGGAAATGAAAGGAAAGGAAGGAAGCAAGTGTGGGGTTTGAGAGAGAGAGAGAATCATATGCTGTGTGTATAAATGTGAATCTAATCCGTGAATACGTTTTTAAATGTACAAAAATATAGAAATTAATTTTTAAACTACCTGCAGCCATGCATATGCATACATTTATTCTTTTGTACCAAAGCTAAATCTTTGGTATTGTGCCTTTCTTTTACACACCCTGGCTTTAATGTTTAACCTTATTCAGTTTTAGAAAACCTCCTTTTTCAGGATTTTTTTTCTTAATATTTCATCTTGTCTTTCCAATGTTTTTACTTTTTACTTTTGCCGACTGCGAATTGAATGGGAATTTATTTTGCTTTCGGCAGATGAAATATCCAGTCTAATTCATTATACATATTGAGCTTGCGAAAGTTTTGTAATTCTTTATGAAGTAAAATGAGCAAATGTAAATGGATGGTACCGAACCGGTTATGTATACGTATCTATTCCATTAAAAAATTAATATTTATATTATTATAATTTTATAAAAAGTAATATCTCACGGTTCATAAAATAAATACAAAGCAATCCTCAGGTTTATTTGAGTATTTTAACTTTTTAAAATGGTCACATTTCATTTAAGAAAAATATTTTATTATAATAACTTTTCTATCTCAATCCATAATTTGAGTAATTCAGTTTTCTTTTTTTCTTATTATTTTTATTTATTCAAGTTCCATGAAATATTGAAGAATGATTTTTTTATGATTTCATTCTTGTATTTTAGGAACCGGTCAATTTTCCATCGCATTTTTAATTTACAGTCATTTACATTTGAACTATTAAATCGATTCTTCAATGGTGTGAAGTTAAAGGAATTTAAATTAATAACGAGATTGGGAATTAAACTCATCCAACCATAAATGCTCCTATCAAACAAACGTTGATGTTAATGTTGTTTTGCTTTCCATTAAAAGTTAAGACGTGCATTGTTTTGATTGGTTTATGAACTTTAATTAAAAATCTCTATTAACTGTAGTTGTTTTGAATCAGTAGTAATTATGGTCTGAAGAATCCTTAATAGTCTTATCAAGGTTAACCTTTTTCCTTTCTTTCTTTCTTTCCTTTTTTTTTTTTGAATAAAAAGAGCTGAAATTTAAAAGAATAAGAGGAGCAGATACAGTCAACGGGTTCAGGTTCCAACGATTTTATCCAGCTTTTTATTATTGTCAATAAGATGTTTTCTACTTATCCTATAATAATTTTTTGACAAATTTAATTTAATAAATTAGATTTGGTATATAATAAATATTAGTAACTAAACTTATATTAAACAGCCTAATAAGTATTGAGGAAAAGCCAGCTCATTTTGGCAATACTCTTTCAAACAGTTGAGATATAATAACCTCTTATCATCTTATTGATAAGATATGATTGATGAAATTGGAGCAGTAAATTTTTCCATTCACAATGTTAATGTGTTGCTAATAATAATATAAGAAATAAATCTATCTTTAAAATATGTTATATTTAATGTGGACTTCTACCAAAAGGAAAATCTAATTCCTTAATAATATGGAGTTAGTTTTTGTATTTTGATCTTTTTTATAACCTCTAAGTTTTTATCATATGTTGCCAAAGATATAATTCAAGTTGGATATAGTTGTATATAATTTTTACCCCAAATGCACATCTTTGACAACTACTTTATAAAATTAGCTAAAAACAACAACGTTCTTAGGCTTTTTCTTTTTTAATTTTAAAATTTAATCTATTTTATATATTAACTTTAAGATTTTCTAAAATAAATTTAGATGATTCACTCATGGCAAGCGAATCAAAAGCACTGGTTTCAAGAGTTAGTTTAGAATTAACTTTGGGTTAGCTTATTTTAGTTCCACAATTTCTAAAACTAGATTCAAACTCTAGATTACATTTGACTTGGGTTGAGGCTTATGTTTATACGTAGGTTTTATAGGGTAGAATTTCAAGGTAGTATTCATGAATTTAAATTTAAAAACTTATTTTATAGGATACCATACAAAATATTATCTCCAATACCTACCCTCCTACATAGCATGGTAGCATTGGTTAGTTTTGTTCTTTCAATTATGTTTTTCCTAATGGCAAAGAATGGATGAAGAATTTCTTTATCCCTCTTTCGATGTCACAATTTGTATCTTTATTAAGTAGGAAGGTAAACAAATGAGGTCCACTTGCACTCTCAAGTTTAATACTATTGTGAATTCTATAAGGTTTTTTCTCACAACAAAATAGCCTCTAGGTTCTTTTGGATCTGGTTATTTTACCTTATGTCTGCAATTTTTAGTATCCAAAGCCTAATTAACTCGACTCAACCAAATTGATATAAGATATTTTTAGAATAAATATATAAGGGATAAATAAGTATTATAAGTAAGTATAATAATAAATCAACATTACTATTAAAAAAATGAAAGCATTTCTTTCTACTTTATTATACTTAATGAAAAAAAAAAAAAAGAAATGTTCTATTTGCTTTATTATATTTTTTAAAGCAGTAATCATACCATTAGTTTATGATAGCCATAATGCTAAAATCTCATTTATAAGCAAATTACTATAACATTCAACTCAATCCAGAACTTAGAATATTTCAGGGGTTGAAAGAAAAAATACTAGGGTTAGAATTGAATTTTTATATGCGCCTTCGCACGATATGATATGTTGCTTCCCAGGAAATATAAGAAAATCGCAAGAATTGGCAGGGAATGAAGGAAGAATAACAATTGGACGCCAGTTGAATAGAGATCGGAAGAGAATGAAGTGAGTGGGCGGACGGGACATAGACAGCGACTCGTCCCGACTGTCCGTATTTGGTTTTTGCTTTATGCAATATAGCTGGCTTGGTCTTTGACTTTCGGGTGTGTTAGCATGTTGTTTATTATGCTAATATCAACTTCATGTGGATCTTTGGTCGGGAGATCGATAAGGATTGTTTTGGCCTATAGAAATTAAGTACAGGGTGATTACATATTCCTCAAATTTTGCATCACGTAGATACTCATGTTGAATTTACCATTTTAATGAACGAAAATCTTTTTATCTACATTACATGATTTTCAACTTCTCTTTTATTGTAAGGGGGAAAAAAAAATCCTGGATCTAAGAGTACGTAAGATACAATTAGTAGAGAAAATATCTACGTTACGTGTAAATAAAATTGTGCAATATAATAAATATATTATAATATTAATAAAAGACGAAGCGAGAGAGACGAGAACCGTGGAAAAAAAAATAGGAAATAATGACAAAGTCGGAGGTAGAAGAAAGAGAGTGAAATAGAAAGTAGTAAAAATGTTAAAGGAGAGAGAAAGAGACAGCGAGTTATGTTTTTTTTTAATTTTTTAATTTTTTTATATTTATAATTAAATATATTTAAAAAATAATTTACTAATAATTAAAATTTTATTTAAAATATTAAATAAAAAAATAATTAAGATATTATTTTATTAGTTACTTAAACTTCTATTCATTTTAATAATATAATAATATAGATGGAAAAAACAAATAATGGTTGAACCAATCCATTTGATGTTATGAAATGAAAACAAGCAGACAAGCCAAGAGAGTCATCAGAAGAGGACGAGCGGAGAGAGACGCCAAGATCCAATGACATAATCATATAATTGACATAGCGAACTTAATATTTTCTATGAATATATTCAAAAGTACTTCTAAGAATGTTGCAAAAGCTTTTCTTTTATGGACTCCACTAGCGTCCGAGGATGTAAGTGGGACAATAGTAATAGTGCATTAACCTCTATTAGACGCAATAAATTCCATTTCAACAGGAAATGGGCAAAGTTCGTAGTACCATTTTGAAGCTCTAATAGAATGTTTGATTCATTTCATAACATAATAATAAAATAGTCATGCCCGTTATACTTTGTTTAGCTCGTAGAATTACCACTCCAATCCGATATATTTGGTTTGTGAAATGGAATAAGATAAAAATAAAATTGTAATTTTTAAACAATATAATAGAAAAATAATGTCAATCCTGATAAATCTTTTGAAATCTTATTAGTAAATATAAAAATATACTAGAAAAGATTAAAGAATAATTACTCCTTGATCTTGTAAAAAAATTATAATTCCTCATTTTATTATAATAATAATAATTCTATAGAATATATATTCTACTAATCAAATATAGGATTAGGTTTGTAATAGAGAAATAATTATTTTATTTTCTTCTTATAAAATCAATTAAATATGTCATCCATCTATATTCCCATCTACTATCCCTAAAACACTAACTAATATCAACCTGACCCACTAACCAAGCTATAGAACAAATTCACGTAGTATGACCATTTGAACCATCGAACTGCCTTGACTGACATGACATTAGTATGCAATCGGGCTCACTTGATGATTCAACTCATAAAAGGAGGTGGTTTCATCCAATTAACCCATCCCACCAAACATATGCCTTTGAACCCACTCGACCAAATATACATGACCACATATCCATCAACTTACCCCAAATTGTTGCTTATGCACACGATGTGACCCTAAACAATCAGATACGAGCTTTACCGTGACGCACTAATAGACCTACGTCATACTTAGGTTACATAAGCCTTGATTACACCGACAGGAGCTCACAAGATCCAATTGGTCCGATTGATCACGATTTCAAGTTGATTCGTCCGTCTTTATATTGAGGGTTTTTTTTTTTAATTTTTAATTTTTAATAATTTTTATCCTTTTATTAATTTTTAACTTGATCCTGTTTTAACTTTTGTATATTTTTTCCCCATATGTGAACTTCTTTCTCTTTTTTATTAAATTATATTAATTTATTAATAATTTTTAATTTTTTTTATTAATTTCCAACTTAATATTGTTCAAATTTTTTATTTTTTTCCTTTAAATTTTATATTTTTCCTATATTTAAATCCTTAACATTCGACAAGTTTTATAAAAAATACTTATATTAACTTAAATTAAATTTTCCATTAATTCTTAATACATAATCAACTTGTGATTAATCTTCTCTAATTAGTTTAATAATATTATTTTTAGAAAATTATCTTTTACCTTCATAAAAAAGATAGTTTTAACATGATATGATTTAATAAATATAATCCAATTATTATTTTTTATTTAATAACCAACTTCTCAAATCGCTTAGGCTCTCAAAACCTGATGATTTAGAGGGCGATTCAGGCTAGCTTATTTTTGGATCGGGTCGGTTCGTCGGCTCAAGTTTAGAACTAACCCTTATATAGATTTAATTACACCTTAGTTACATAACCAAAGCCATAGGTTAAATCATATAACCCAAGCATGAGCAAGGTCCATGCAACTAAGGTGTGACCTAAGTCTAATCATTATAGGTCAAGTTTATGTATAAGTAGCAATTTGAATGGTTCAATGGGTATGGTCCCGTGGTTTTGATTAGGTGGGTCCCATAGCATGGGTTTAGTCCACTATGTTTACAAACTTAAGTGGTAGATGATTGAGTCTTAGGGTAGGTCACAAAGTTGGGGTGGTTAAGATTAAGATTAAGGCTAAAGTATGAGGTAGAATTTATAAGGATATTCTAAGTAGTCTTTAAGCCTATTACATATAAATACGTATATTAAGTCTAACCTTAATTATGTATTTGATTCCTTGAGAATAAGGATGTAAACAGAGTGGGTTCAGGATTGGTTTTATAAAATTTAAACCTGCTCTAATAAAATTTAATATTTTCCAAAACCTTATAAAAATCTTATAAGGTTTTGATTCTTATTACTAAAATTCAACCTTAAAGAGTTTCAAGTTTCACAAAATCCTATAGAGCTTTTCTCTTATTACTAAAATCCTCCTCTAAAGTCATTATAGACCCAATACCCAAACCACCTCGCCTTAATTACATAAACATTTTATTTTGCTTTTGATTTTTGAAACTGTTAGTATATTCCTAGAGGATTTTTATAAAAATATGCTTAACATACTTGTTAATCTTCTTAAAATCTAAAATAAAGTCAATGAAATAATTAATTATATTTTATTGAGTCGGTTTCTCATTGTTTTTATTTTTTAAATTCCAAAGCCTAACTCTAACCCTATAAGGGTTTTAATCATGCTCTAAAACCCAATTAAAAAATTCTATAGAGTTTTTATTGGATTTAACAGGTTAAGTACCTTATAATAACCCGTCCAATTACATCCCTATTTAAGAACGATAATTTCATTTCTATTTTATAAACCAAATATTCCGCAAAGGATTTAAAAAGATTATGTTAAGTATATGAAATTGGAATTCTAACAAATATATAACAAAGTATCTCCCTTTTATGTCTAGTATTCCATAAACCTTTAAAATATCATATCAAACGATGAATGTTGCCCATAAAGTTCAAATTGTTTAGTAGCATTCTAGCTCATATATACTTTCAAACTCATAAGAAGCTATATATTATACCATTCAAGAAATTGAATTGATATAGCAATCTATAATGTACTTTTCCAAATTGTTCAGAATTCACCATTTTTTTATTTATTATGTAAATACAAACAAATTTTTATAAAATGGTAACTTTCTATGGGTTTTGAACCATATCAAGTAAGTTTTTAAAATTAAAAAAAAAAAAAATGGAAATACGTCAAGTTATGAGCCATTGATCTTAGCCAAATGATATATCTCATTTCTGTCTCATTTACCTTACAAAATATAATAAGAAGGAATTATAAAATCTATTAACTCAAGTAATTGATAGAGTCAAGGTTAAGTTTCATAATGTTTAGTTTGATTAGCTCACGAACATAATTGAATTTGAATTAAGTATCAATATTAGTGGGATTCAAGTCGAGTTTTAATATTAATATTATTCTAATTAAAAGAAAGGACATTTTTAGATGAATTAAGTTTAAATGATTTCAATTGAATCAAGTGGAGCTCGAGTTTATTTAGTATTATATTATTTTGACTCGACTTGACTCTTTCATGACTCTATTATTGATGTTTAATAAATAAATACCAAGCATATGTAAACCGAAACATATGCATCTATGTAATAAATGTATAAATTGTAAAAACACGAACACTGCTAAAGCTACTTTGCCATGTAAAATCTACTTTGCATTGCTGCAGAAAAATAAGTGTTGTTGTATAACGCTTGGGATCGGCTTTCTATTTTGAAAGAGGAGGCACAGCACCACCGGTGCAATCAATGAAGCCCCCAACATTTTGTGATTTTGATATTAGGGAGATTTTACATTCTACGGTCCCGTTCTTCACTTTGGTTTCACCATTTCACCCATTATCTATTTTCAATTTTTTTTTTAAATTCAAACCATTAAATTCATAATTTAGTTAATGATTTAGACTTAAAAAAATATAAATTAAGAATAAAATAGATATTGAAACCAATTTCTTAAAAAATAAGAACGGAACATAAGAAAATCTTTAATATTATACATAACATGTTAATGATATACGTCATTATATCTTGAAAGATGAGGTGCTTATTAAATTGGATCTAACCATAAAATACGCTTTTCTTATAATACAGTTTGTTACTTTCATATGCTCTATTGTCTCTTTAATTTGTGCACAAAATTCTCTGTTCCACTTATATAAGCCATTGACTTTGATTTAGATTTGTTTGTTTTTCTTCATTTTCATCGAATTTCAACTATTGTAATATTGAAACTTGTAACATTTATACATCTTGATCGATATTCTTTTTTCCAATTGTGTGAAAAAAGTACCTGCTTTGTTTTACCGTAAAACATAATTGAGAAATGAAAAATACAAATGCAATAAAGATGCTATATATTGAATTAATAAATGCACAACATGAAAAAAATTGTAACAAAAAAAATATATATATATATATATATACAAATAATTCGAACTATGTCGTACCATGTTATAGTTAGTTTTGACTCGTCAAACTATTTAAAAAAATGTTGCGAATCAAACCTTTAAATTTAACCTCTTTTTTGGTTCAACTCTCGAGGCATATAGAACTGCAATTATCTGCCCTAATCGATTAACATGTTTGTTATGACATCGGAAGCTTATGTAATTAGCCATTGATGTGATCTTTTGCTATAATGGATAAAGTTAAAATCAAATGTGCGGAGAATGAAGACATAGTTCATCTAGCGTATGATATATCAAGAACAACTTTAATTATATAATAGTACAATGAGACGCTTTAACTTACATCTTTGTTTTAACCGTGAATTTACTCGCTAGGCTAGAGCTTCAGATAAAGACAAAAAGCAGTTCAATAAAATAAGGCTGCCCCTCACCAATCAAGCATAAGCATTAGAAGCACATTAGAGCTTTGCTTTAATTACACTTGAAACAGGAAAATCCTATAGTTATGTAGCCGAATATCGTAGCTTTTTAAACGCCCAGTAACATGTAAGCTTTCAGAAATTTAAAGAAAATACACTTAACGCTGTAATTTGTACAAATCAACTTCTCAAGTATGCTGTCATGCCCCCACTTTGAAGAATATGGTCGGTCTGTTTCATATTCCCAGCTGTATGTAGGGTTCGTCTCCTATGCTGTTGACGTCTCTAAACCCAATTTTAATTATCTAAAAAACAATTTCGCCAAATAGGGTAAGCAAACACTACACAAATAACTGTACTGTATCATATAGATACAAATATCAATCATTATGAATCGCGTAGACTTACCTAAATCTAATGAAATTACAAACATAAAACCTGAAGGACAATCTTACCATCCCATGAATTAGTATAGGTCTTGACTCCCCATCACATAGGTCGAAACAAAAAGTGACACAGATATCGTATATGCAAGGAACAACATAAGTCCTCACTCTCCATAACAATGACATAAGACAGTCTCATTCGAGTTTATCGCCCTTATTATGACATCAGGAGCACAATCCAATCTCCAACATTTGAATCAGCATCATATGCCACCAATGTATCCTACTGCAACTTCCTCCTTAAAAGTATATACCGGTTCAATTCGATCCGAAACTAATCTTGAATCGCTGATTTACAGGTCAATAAGAAAGTGAATCGAGTCCAAAACTTAAATAAGCGGACTCAACGATAGTGGGTTTTTTTTTTTAGTTTTGCTTTTTCTAAATTTTTCTTAATTATTATAAGTAATTCGTGAATTGTTTATCTTTTTTTTAATTAAATCCAAAACTTTATACCGTTGCTCGTGAATAAAAAATTTTATTTTTGATTTAATTTTTTTCATTCTTGAAGTAATTCATTAGGGCTATGTGAGTGTAAATGCATAATGTTATGTTATATATATAATTGTATATGATATAGTATATTACATATATAATATATATTATATATGTATATTATAGTATATTAATTATTATATATTACATATACTATATACTTGTTTGTTTCACATATATAGTATATTATATATTATTTATATATATATATTTTAATTTTTGGATTAGTTTGATCTTGAACTGTTGGGCCAAATCGCTAGTTCAAAGAGTAGTTTGGCTCATAGGTTTAATAGCGCTTGAACCCTTAAGACCCTACAATTCAACGGCCTGTTCAAGCTCACCTAAAGCAGGCCCAAGCAAGTTAAATAGCCTGATGAGCTAGTTCACGGTTTGAAACTGGCTCTTGTACATGTCTATTCCTCCTTACTTAGTGCTTATTAACTTGGACTAGTCATGATTTCCTCATATCTATCAAATGATCCATAAGCATGGCTTAAGCACCTATCTATGACATCAATTTGTGAATCTATCCCTCTTAAGTTCGTGAAAACCCAATTTGAGATTATTATTCATATATCTCAGTACATCTAAGTATGAGTAACATGAACAATTTGAATAGTCGAACATCTATTAATCAAATTTGTTTCTAATCCCATAAGCACATAAGGTAAGTAACAATATAGTTACACACCTTTGTTTTCCTAAAAAACTAATTTTTGATCTCTCATCTTGTTATCTTATAAAAACAAATTAAGAAATATATATCCAAAATGTATTTTAGTATTTTAATTTTATTCATTTCTTATTCATCAATTCCTCTTAATCATTAAATTATTTTTAGTAATAATTTACCTAAATTATATATTTTAGAATAATTGAGTAAATGATTACTTTGAGGTTGGGATGGTTGACCCAATGAGCATGGGGATTAACCTAGGTAAGGGGAGGTTAGCTAGCCTAGGTCTCCTATATGGGTTTATTTCTGTTTTATTTGTTCCTTTTTACCTTATTTTGGGTTTTGATTTTAGGATTTATTCAAAAATGTCATAAGTACTTGCACTTCTATTAATATTTAATTAATAATTTATGTATTGTAATGCATACTTTTTTATATGAAACCCTAGTTTTTGAATCTAAAAGGTTTCTTTTGCTAAACAAACTCTTCAACTAGATTCCCATAACTCGTTAAGCCTTCGTAAAGTAATAAAAATCTTTGAAAGGATTAGAGCATACCTCATGCCTAATAGTGTCCTTAGTACTACATTATGCATCTTAATGCAAAGATAATCAATATTGAACCTCTCATAAGAAGTATTCTTTCCAATTAAAGCAACTTTATTTTCAGTAGACTTTCCTGTAGTAATCTAGTCACTATTGGACAATATATGGTATGAAGATTCGTGATACAAAATGTTTCTTATTATCATAAATTAACAACATATCATCTTTTTCCTCTGATACATCTACATCATATGTATTAATTTTTTCTCTTATCACCATAATCTTACTAACTTTGTAGCTTCCAATAGTTGGTTTTATTGTAGCCTTCTACTTGTAGTAGTTATAGGTTGTATCCTTTTATTTGAATTTTCATGTGCCTCTATTATTACCTGGCATTTTGTTCATCACTCTATCCCTAGCAACCCAACCTATAGATTCATCTCATTTACCACTTTATCATAGCTCATTATCAAGCTTGTTTTCATTAATAGGAGGAACCTTAACATCATCAAATGTTAAAGTTAGACCTCTATATATTATGTATCCCTTAAAATTTTGTTTTAGCAATAGAGCCTAACCCCAACCATTAACCTTTACAATAATATTTTGTAATTTAATTGTGAGTGAAATGTTCATTTTATTAAAAATTCCACAAAGTCCAATAAGTTTAACTACAGTTAAACACCAAAGTCTACAATCCAAAACAATCCATCAAAGCTTATATTAGAATGTAAAATATAGTAACAAAAATAAACTAAATGTCAGCAATACACCGGCTAGCATCATCCTCATCCCCAACGTAGAGATTATATCTAATCTCATCATATAGATCATGCATACAAATCATCACTCGAGATAATTAATCTTAAAAGAGGGAGTCGTACAACCTAGTATACAACAATTGCATAAGCACACTTATGCTACACCACATGTATACTTTTTCTAAAGTAATAACCAAGGTTCATTAAAGATATTTACTTAGTGATAGCAAACAATACAATTTCTGTGTCCTGAAATATATAGTAACTCATCACTTCGAATAAACATAACTTTGAGTAAAGGGGTCTAAATCTAATAGCAGTATATAATTAGAGGGTTGATAAGGATAACCAGATCACCACGTCAAAACAAAAAACAATAGTAGTCTCATATGAAGATCATTGCTATATCAACCATAAATGAACACAATCCATCTATAACTTACTATCCATTAGGTCCAATAATCTTAGACTGCTCCTATCATAACTTATTTCCTTACTCACTAATCTATTAATAGTTGTGTTTCCTTCCTAACAATTATCCATTGAACTACACTTATGGTTTAACTACCTAACTATCATATTATTCTATGAATACACTCAAAAACCTAAACTTAGTATAAGATTGATGCTTCCTAACTCGATGCAACCATGTATAAGCAAGTCATACATTTATTACTCACGTTAACGTTAACTCTTATTTATTAGATTATAGGCGCACACATTAAGTGATAGTTACCACATACCTAGAATCCTTACAATTACAATAGAAGTTAATCCATCTCCTTAACATATAATTTAAAAGATCATTTCTTATTTTCTCTAATAAATCCACTATTGATGTTTTATTTTCATTAAGTAAGACCACTTAGTTTGTTTAAGTAAATAAAGAGTTATATTTAAAGTCCAATCCATATTGAAATTGGCCTAAATTGATTTATTAATCAATTCGGCTTAACTAAGCTTTTTTTCCTTAAAAAGTTTCTTCTAATAATTAGGTTATATTCTGATGAACTACCAACCATTGGTCTCTTTACTTACGCACGACTCCAAGGCATCCAATCCCTCACCCGAAGAATCCTCTCTCGGTAACTTGCTGATGACGAGAAACTTTACATCGAAGGAAGGTAGCTGAACTCCTTAAGTTCCCCGCATTGTTATACATTAATCTATACTCTTGGTTGTAATGATGCCAACCATTCATTTACTAAGAATCCTGTACCAAGTACTTTGACCAACTACTATTAAGAGATTCTTGCCAAGTGACAAGAGACTCCCTTACCAGTCGAGTAGTTTCTCTCGGCATGTTACCTTTTCTCTTGTTGCCCTCTTCTCGTCTCGACCTACTTCATTGCTACAACATCTTGATCCCTCTCACCTACTATAATCAGATAATCTTCGTATAGGACTAATGTTGCATTGCCACCTGTCCACTCCATTTGATATTATACTACTTTTCTATTTTTGTCTTTTATCCTTTTACTCTCTTTCGTATGTACTAGGAATCCCCTTTTGTATATATTTTCTTGTAATTTCTTTATTTGTGATGTTGCCCTAGGGACTTATTATAAATAGTCCTTTTCCCCTGTAAATAGGAGATAACTTGATAATCAGACATTAAATATTCTGTTCTTAAGAGACAACCTTCTCTAAGTTCATTGGTTTTTCATATACTCTTATCTAGTCTTACCGAGTAGCTTAAGATTAGTAGCGGTTGGACCTTGATATCAACTTGTGCATCATATTAAGTAAAGTATCAAGTCGTGTTATGTTCGTTGGTGAGTAACACTTCTAAGTAGCTTTACGTTAGCTACTCTAGTTCGCCCATGGATTTTTTTCCTCTATTTTCTTCGATATTTCGGAAGATCCATTTAGTTTAAATTTGCTACGATAAGTCATAGTGATAACTAGGCTCTTAAGTACACCATATAATCCTAGTATCAGAGCTTGAGGTTGAGACTAAGAACTATGTAGTGCTAGTTAGTCTGCTGTTCGAAATAATTGTGTATGTGTTGAAGGCATCTATGTGAAGTGTAATTACTGAAGCTTTGTGTTGAGAATGCCGAACCTTAATGCATAGGGAGAGATTAATGATGCCGATAGTAATGCTCATGGTCGTGGTCGAGTTACCCAATAAACACCACGTACTATCGATGAGCAGGTACAAGATCTTACTGCTATTATAGCCAACTTAACAGTCTTAGTAAACAGAGTTTTAGAGACTGGACCGCGTGAGAGAGTTGCTGAGCAAGGCTAAGAGATGAGAGATAGATCAAGAGACAAATGAACGAACGAGCTCCAGAATCCTTTCTAATGAACTAAACACCATTGTAACGTGTCGACAGAATCGCAAGAAGAAGGTTGGAGATGGATGAAGTGCAAGAGTATAAGGTAGGAGAAGACCAGTATGATGGGATTGATGAGAATGAGTTTAGAGTGCCAAAAGGTGCCGAACATCTTAAGGTACAAATTTTGAGCTTCAACAAGTTTAGTAGTGATGATGATTGCATGGATTGGGAAGAGAAGATTAAAAAGATATTCGACTTCTACAATTATGAAGATGTTGTTAGCATTAGAGTGGCCACGTTAGAATTTTCTAGATATACGGTAATGTGGTGGAAGAAGCTACAAAATGTTTGCCCGAAGGGTCGATGCGAAGTTCGAACATGGAACTAGATGAAGAGAGTTCTGAGAAGTAGGTTTATTCCCAAGCACTACGAACAAGACACTTTCCAACAACTCCAAGACTTAAGGCAAGGTAACAGATCTGTAGACGACTATGTCCGAGAGTTTCAGCTGCTCATGATACAATGCGATGTTAACAAGCCTCAGACTTAAACTATAGCATGGTTCATCTCTGGACTATGGGCTGAGATTGGTAACATCGTGGAACTACAAAACCTCACAACTCTAGATAAAACCATCTGTATAGCCCAGAGAGTTGAAAGGCAATGGCAGAATTAGGTTAGTTGAATGTCGAGTAGCCGAACATTGATGCTGAATAGGAGTGGCCTGCCAAGCCGAATAGGGAACGACAGAGCATCAAACAGTTCTAAAGTGGAATGCCGAGGTCAGATGCCAAGCCAATCAGAAGAAGGCTGAGGTAAGAGTAAGATCAAGGAGCCTAAGACTCAAAGAGATCTTAGTTAGAGTTTAGGAAAAAAAACCCGAAAAATCAAATGTTTTAAATGCCTTGGCTATAGACATGTGGCTAGTCAATGTCTGAACTACCGAATCATAGCCATAAAAGGAAACAAACTCCAATTTGAAGTAGAAAGTACAAGTGAAGGAGAGGAAGACATGGTAACTGATTAGATGCTGAAAGAATTTTAGGAAGACCCTGATGCCGAGATACCTCCTAAGGGTAGAGTGGAGTATTGCTTTGTTGTTCGACGATCTCTCAATGCTTTTGTGGTTAACAAGAATAAACAAAGAGAGAACCTCTTCCATACAAATTGCCGGGTGAATAGCAAGCTATGCGCTGTGATCATTGATGGAGAGAGCTGTACCAATGTCATCACGCAAAGAGTAGTTAAGGCCATGAAATTGCCAACCCTTTTACACCCCAAGCCATACAAGATTCACTTGTTGAACGAGAAAGGAGGACTATACGTTGCCAAGTAAGTTAGAGTATCGATTACCATTAGGGATAAGTACCAAGACAAGGTGTTGTATGGTATCCATCCTATGTGTGCTTCTCATATATTACTCAGCTGACTGTGGCTATTTGATTTGAGAGTGTTATACGATGGGTATAGAAACACCTACATGTTTTAGAAGGACGGGAAGAAAATTATATTGACACCTATGAGTCATAAAGAAGCCTAAGAAACCCAAGAAAAGGTTGTTAGATCTCTACAACGGAAGTCCTTGGTGATTTCCCGAGCTCATTTTATAGGAGAAGTTTAGGCCGAAGACTATGTGCTCCTTTTAGTTAAGAGATTCTTAGAGCTTAGAGAAGCCGAAAACTTCCCTATAGAAGTGCAGCAGCTACTTCAGGACTTTGCTAACATATTTCTTGCTGAGATGTTGAAAGGTTTACCTCCCTTAAGAGGTATCGAGCATTGCATTGACCTCCAACCAGGGACTGCCTTACCAAACTAACCTGCTTACAAGTTCAATCTAGAGCAGGCAGCTGAATTGAAGAAGCAGGTGGATGAGTTGATGGACTATGGATATGTCTATGAGAGCATGAGTCCTTATGTCATAGCCGCTGTGCTTGTGCTAAAAAAGGATGGAACATGGTGAATGTACATTGACAGCCAAGCTATCAATAAGATCACAATCAAATATGAATATTCGATCCTGTGGCTTGATGATATACTTGACGAGTTACATGGCGCTTACATCTTTTCTAAGATTGACTGAAGAGTGGCTACCACCAGAAATGAATGAGACCTGGGGATGAATAAAAGATAGCCTTCAAGATAAGGGATAGTTTGTTCGAATGGTTAATGATGCTGTTTGGTTTAACTAATACGCTGAGTGCATTTATGCGGCTGATGAATCATGTACTCAAATCATTGATCGGCAAATGCGTTGTGGTTTACCTTGATGATATTCTGGTCTATAGTACCGACCTCCTCGTTTATGTCAAACATTTGAGATTGGTGTTTAACATACTCCGTGCTAAGAAACTATTCGGCAAAAGGTTCAAAGGAGTTTTGAAGACGTAAAGTCTAAGCTGACGATTGCTCCAATACTCACCTTGCCAAATTTCGAGAAGGTTTTTGAGGTTAAAATGATGCATCTGGTGTCAGCATTGGTGTTGTCCTTATGCAAGATGTTACGCTCTGAAGCGGTAGAGTCGTAACAGTCCCGCCATGTAAACCATCTTAAGATAGAACTTGGCCTTATAACCACTATCTTAGACCCGATCTACATAAGGCGTCAACGATTAACCCGCTTTGAAGTAAATAGTTTGTAATTTAAATAGATCATTTACCTAAGAAAGTGAGGAAATATGTATATACACTATGTAGTTAAAGTTTAAAATATTTCTCTGTAATATATTTCCTAGTTATTACATTATTTAGAAATGAAAAATAATTCTAAAATAAAAACTTAGACCTTAAAAATATGTGTTTATTCTTCAATGTTTTTCCTCACCCCCTAGGATTCAGCAGTTGCTAGCTTCAGAGTAGTTGTTTGCCACTTTTTAGTCAGCACCTACACGACGTTTATAGGAATGTGAGCAACAATAGCTCAGTAAGTTAGGATGGAGGACTTAAAACTATACCATACACATAACAAGGTTTTCAATCACTTATTAGGTACAATGCATGTGTTAGCAAATGCCATTTGTCCGGCCCGTCGTGAGATTAGAGAAATTGCGCTCGCTCTAATTCGGGTTGAGGAGTTGCCATTAATGCAACAGCTTACGACCAAACCCAAGCTTGTGCAATGGAGACCTTACTCCTCCCGCGACTACCTTCGAACCATTGACTTCACCCTCGTCGCGACCTCCTCTCCTGTCACTTAGTTCGACTGAGGATGAAGAAGGGACCATTATGCAATCCTACGCTATCCCTTTCGAAGGGGTCGGTATTTGGCCGGAGAATCTAAGCTCCCCTAATGGGTTGCCATGCATGTCCAGTTATGATTACTAGTCGTATATTTGATTAGGTCTAGTTTAGGGTGATCAATCATTTCATACAAACTATACAATATAAGCCAGGACAACAAATAGAATCATAGCATCACTCATAATCAAACACATGCACACATTCAACTATCTAACAAGCACAACCAAGCATAATCTTAAGCCTCCAAAATACAGCAACGTATTAATCCCAACTTATCTTGACTCCTCGCTCACTCACTCGAGATCTGACTTGCTCAAGCCATCGCCGATCATTTCTATAACATAAACGTGGTTTCAGTTTTTCATATAACTATTATAAGTTCATTTTATCCTATAACGCTTATTGTTAGGTTTTGTTTAAGGTTTAATATGCCTATTATCTAGGTCTTAAGTCTTTTACAATTATTCTAAGTTTGGGGTTAGGTTCGAGTTCGGTTTCTGTATCGATTTTTACATTAGGTTCTAGTTTGATTTCTAAGTAGTATTTTATACTCAAACCCTAGAAATTCGTTTTAACTCATAATGTGAAATTAATCACATTACTTTGTGATCTCCTAAATACCATCATTACCTCTAATTAGTATTTTATTCTACCCGGTACACTTAAATCCTTATTAATGTACCGAATTTACTCCCGATGTGAGAAATTTATATATTTTTCATATAATTACATAAATTCAAGTTTCCTATCAGATTTATTATATATTTTTATTATCATCATAATATCAATTTTATTTTAATATTTTCTATTTATTATATTTCTATTTATTATATTTCTAATAATTGTGTATCATGTACTATTACTTATTATATACATAATACACATCTAATATTTTTATCACTCTAATTACCATCTCCTAAACATCAATTATTATTTCAAAATGTCTAAATTCATCCTAAATCAGATTTTACTCCTAATTACCCTAATTTACAAAATTAACTTAAAATATACTATTTTTCCATATTACTCATTTACTACATCTAACACCCTAAATGCTACAAGTATTATACTTCATCAGATTTCAACATCCTAAAACATGTACTTATTCACTAAATCAGTAATTAATCATCTAATTATTTTATTAACCCTAAATTACCCATTTTATGCCTTATTTTAAGGCCTAAAAATTATCTAAAAATTTAGAAAATTAATTTTTGAAAACGGGCTTTATAGCACTATTCTATATCATCTAAGTGGTCTACACAAAAATTTTGGGCTTGAAACTACACTTCTAAGGTCATTTATTTCTAAACCGAAACATGCTCGGTTTTGCTCAATTTGTTAAGAACTCTATAATTCTAGACGTGATCAAACTAAATCACTATTTTTCCCTAAATCTACATACAATAAAACCTCAAAATAACAAGTTTCATAACTTTCTGGGCAAAATAACTAATTTTAAGAATTTGCACAAAATCGGGGCAATTATGGGACTTACCCTGTTCGATGCTTTCTGGCTGTCCAAACCCGGTCCAAGGTTATCGGTCAGCCCAGACGGTGGGTCTGGAGTGGGGTGGCGGTGGTGGCTCGGTCTTAGGTGGTGTTGAGGTGTGGGTTTAGCTCACTTGCCCAATCCGCACAATTTTCTTTTCTTTTTTTGTTTTCTGAATTTTCTCTTAAATTTTTTAGTCACTTGATTTTTCTCAAATTCCTCACTGCCCAAATGGGTTTTGAAAATTTTTCTCCTATTTATAGATGATTTTGGTAATTATTATGCATTAATTAGACATGACTTTGCCCAATTTCCTTGATTTTTGGCTTTTGTGTTGCTTAATTTTAATTGGTTGATTTTTATTTTGCAGATCCTGACCTGCCACGACCAGATTTGAATCATTATATCCTCTTCTGATTTTTTTCTGATTTTTCCATAATTAATTTATAATTTTCTTTAATTATTTATAGTTTTTGGCCAATTTAGGTAATTTCGCGTATTTTTATCTACACGTAAATACATATGAGGTACATGTGAACATTCCTAATTATTATTTTGATCATTCTAAAATTTTTAGTATACCTATAATCTATCTCTAGTAATTTATTAGTTATTAGATTACACTTTTCGCCTTTTCAGTAATTAGCAATTATTATGCTTAAAATTTGAAAATTTTATAGTCTCCTATTTTATTACTTATTTTCTTAAATTCAAGTTTACAGGGTCATTTTTACTAATATTTCTAACTTTACTTTATAATTTAGATTCGATCAAGTTTTTCAACTGATCGAAACCTCGAATGGCTAGTTGTGGGGCTTACACAAGAGCACCAACTCATTGCCTATTTCAACGAAAAACTTCAAGGTGCTGCCTTGAATTACTTGGCCTATGATAGGAAGTTTTATGCCCTTATCCAAACACTCTAAAATTGGCAGCATTATTTATTATTGAGAGAATTCATCATTTATTCGGATCATAAATCTCTCAAGCATCTTTACCGGTAACAGAAGCTTTCTCGGCGTCATGCCAAGTAGATCAAGTTCTTGGAGACCTTTTGCTATGTTGTTAGATATAAGAAAGAAAGCACTAACACAGTGGTTGATGCACTTTCTCACTATCATACCCTCATCACAACGTCACAAGCTAAGGTGCTTGGATTTGGTACTTTACCTGATCAGTATGAGTATGACCTATGTTTTAGACCTTTAGTAACTAGGTGCAATGCTAGAGGAGTCACAAAAGGGTTCTACTTGAGTGAGGGGTTCTTGATGAAGGATAAGCAGATTTGCATGCCAAATGGTTCTGTAAGGGAGTTACTCGTTCGAGAAGCTCATGCCGGGGGTTTGGCCGGCCATTTTAGGGAAAGAGGACAATTAAGCTATTGAAAAAACATTTCTACTGGCTTGAGATGATGAATGATGTGCACCAAATACTTGAGAGGTGCGAGATATGTAAATATGCAAAGGGAAGGAGAGAGCCCTATGTAGAATATACACCCCTACCAATTCTGAAGTAACAGTGAACCGATCTAAGCATGGATTTCATGCTCGACCTTCCCCATATGCCGAGAAGACACGACTCAATCATGGTAGTGGTCAATCTGTTCAGTAAGATGGCCTACTTCATTCCTTACCATAGGACTAATGATGTTTATTTCATCGCTAACCTCTTTTTGCAAGAAATTGTGCAATTACATAAAGTACCGAAGAGTACTGTGTTCGATCGTCATTCGAAATTCATGAGCTTCTTTTGGAAGACCTTATGGAGAAAGCTTAGCACTAAGCTCCTATTTAGTACCTCTTGTCACCCCCAAATAGATAGCTAAACTGAAGTAATTAACAGAATCGTCAGTAACCTCCTATGTGCCATTGTTAGAAAGAACTTTTGTAACTAAGATTCATGCCTGCCCATCATTGAATTTACCTACAATCACTCAACTCGTAGCTCCACTAGAACATCATTATTTGAGGTTATTTATGGACTTAACTGGAACCTACCCTTGAATTTAATTAACAATTCGATTGCACAAGGGGAAAGTCAATCCAGCCTATAGCGTGCCAAGGAGTTCTAGAGGTTACATTAGAAGACTACCAAGCAATTGGCTCAAACTGTAGCCTGACAGAAGGAAGTGGGAAATCGTAGAAGGAGACGAGTTGTTTATGCCCCTAGAGATCTTGTCTGGGTCCATTTTAGCAAGGAATGCCTTCCTAGCAAAAAAAGAAATAAACTGTCTCCTAGAATGGATAGATCTTAGAGGATCTTGAGACGTATTAATGATAACACCAATGAGATTAAGTCACTTGAAGGTTTTGACGTATCTATCATATTCAACGTCGCCGATCTAACTCCATATGTGCCTGATGATGACGAAGAGCAAGATTTGAGAGCAAATCTTCAATAACCCTAAGGAACTGATGAATTACCAACCATTGGTCCCATTACTCGCGTAAGACTCCAAAGTCTCAAATCCCTCACTCGAAGAATCCTCTCTCAGCAACCTGCTGGTGATGAGAAATTTTACCTTGAAAGAAGGTGGTTGAACTCCTTGAGCTCTCCACATTGTTATACGTTAATCTATACTTTCGGTTGTGATGATGCCAACATTCCTTTACCAAAGATCTTACGCTGAGTACTCCAACCAACTACTGCCGAGTGTCGAGTGACGAGAAACTCCCTTACTGGCCAAGTAGTTTCTCTCGACATGTTACCTTTTCTCTCATCGCCCTCTTTTTGTCTCAGCCTCCTTCATTGCTGCAACATCTTGATCCCTCTCGCTTGCTGTAATCAGAGAATCTTCGTACGTAACCAATATTGCACTACCACTTGTCCACCCCATCTGATATTGTACTACTTTTCCTTTTCTGTCTTTTGTCATTTTTACCCTTTTTCATATGTACTAAGAATCCTCTTTTGTATATACTTTCTTATAATTTTTTTATTTGTGATGTTGCTCTACAGATTTATTATAAATAGTCCATTTCCCTTGTAAGTCGAAGATAACTTGACAATCAGACATTGAATATTCTACTCTTGAGAAACAACCTTCTCCAAGTTCATTGTTCTTTTATACACTCCTATCTAATCTTGCTGAATAGCTCAGGATTAGTGGTGGGTGGATCTTAACATTAACTTATGCGTCATATCAAGTAAAGTGTCAAGTCGTGTTGTGTTCGTTGGTAAGTCACATCCTCTTAGCAACTTCATATCAACTACTCCAGTTCGTCCATAGACTTTTTCCCTTTATTTTCTTCGATATTTCGGAGGACTCATTTAATTCATATTTGCTACGATAAGTCCTAGTGATAACTAAACTCCTAGGCACACCATATCCGATTCAATTATGACCATTTCATTAAACTAGTTTGGGTTCGACTCATATGATCAACTTGAACCGGTTTGACTAAATTGAACTTATTATTTTATTTTTATTTAAATTTACTTTATTTTATTTTTCAAAATCTCAAACTATTTATTTAAAATGATAATATTCCCTTATTTCCCTAAAAGAAGAAAACACCAACTCCCAAACCTTAAACACTTCTAAAGATCAAAACACTTGTTAACAAGATTTTTACTCCAAACTTAAATTTAAAAATTCCAACTTAGTCTTAAATATTTTTGAGAATTGAAGCTTAATACGAACACTTAATAACTATTAGTACTTTTAAGCTCAAATTCAATTCATTTGAAAAAAAAATTAACCTAGAACATGATTTTGACTCTTTTAACCCGTCTAACAAGTCAAATCCATGAACCTTTGAATATTAATATGAACTTCTAGAACACATTCAACATATTAATAGCATTCATCTTATATTTAGCCAAATTCAAACATTTTACGAAAAGTTTATGAGACTCCTTCAATTTATTAAAAACATCATAATCAAACCCCAATGAAACATTTGATAATATTTCATGCATCAAAATCACGAATTACATCATCTAACTCTTCAATTACATAATATATCAACTTAATTAACTTAATAACACATCAACTCTCTAAATCATATCATCAAATACTTACAGCTCATAATCACAACTTAATCAATCATAATCCAAATTCACTTCCATAGCAACTTATTATTGTAATCCTTCATGGATCGATAATTCAACTAACAACTTAATCATAATCCAACTTAGAATCACAAATCACACTTCCAATCATTATGATAATCATGTAAACCCTCATCTTGAATCATCATTTTTATGCCAATTTTTACAAGTCAACATCATCAAAATATCATTATTTCAACTTCAATTCAAATCTTACTACACATATTGAATTTGAGGGGTTGCGACTAGAGTGGTTATGTGTAGATCATGCAAGTCTCACATTAGACATGGCCTTAGAGTAGTGATGTGCGATGGTACTTAATAGGATAACTAGAAGAGAATAATAAGGAGAAGGAATAGAAAATCTTAGCGTCTTAAATGCATAAATAACATACAATAGAGCTTAAGAAACTTATGCATAGACCTCATAACTTAAGCAATTAAGATTATTCATTACTTAAACTGTTTGTTTGATCTTAGATCTTACAATGAAACAACATTTCTTAATTTATGACAAATGAGGAAGAATATATGATTATTTATAAAATTATAAGCCTAATGAGATCTATTAGATCACTTTAGTAATTGAAGAATGAGATAAAGCTTGCTCATTTATAATTATCTTGAATGAGTTTGCTACAAGCCCAAAGCTTATAGCATTCCTCATGAGTGGATGAGCCTGCCTAAGAAAGAGTAGAAGTAAACGAACTGATCTAGTAATCCTTATTTCAAGCCCAACAAGTCAATTCTCCTTCGGTCATTCAAAAAATGAACCAAATTCCTTAGGCCAAATAAATAGTTGGCATGACCCGATATATTTAACAATTTTAGACCTCTATGTTTTACTTTGTAAGCAAAATGTTTTGGATAGAGTTTGAATATTTTGGATATTAATAGCATATTATAAATAGCTAAGTTACTACTTGATGCATACCATCAGCAAGCAATTACATTGCAGCCAAGTTTACTCACTGAGCCATAGGCTTTGTTTTATAGATAGATTGTGATTCATGAGCCAAGTGCCATTGTCGCAAATCTTTTCATCATATAGATATTTTAGTGTACAAGCTCATAAAACCATTCTAATTGCGTGTTTCGCTTTAAATTTATTGGAGTGGCATTTTGCCTTTTAAGACTATTTTAAATTAATTTTCTTCGGTAGACAACCGTCTTTGATGGCATAATTTGCCTCCTCTATTATACTTACGTGAATTATCCATCTTATTGAGTTAACTTCCACGCACATATTAAACTTTACTAATTTCTACCTGTTTTTTTTTTTTTCGCCTATTAAGATGAATCAGTAGATTCATATACCATACATATATTTATTATGAAGGAAATTGAATTTCGTATAGGACCAACAGCTTGGCGAATGGCACCATCCTATTAAGGCCAAATCCCACTGTTTATTATGGCTTTTGAGCTATTTTGCTCGAGAATTTCTCAAAAGTAGTGGTTTGTCATGATTTAAACTTGTGTAAAGTGCACTATTATTATCTCAAAATTGCTTCAAATGTGAGAATATATCTCTTTATCTTCTTTCCTTCCCTTTATTTTATTTTATTTTAATTTTTTTCCTATCACCATTTTTTTTTTTTTTTTTGCCATAATTTCTATCACGAACTTGATGGAACGAATTTATCAAGCAAATCAAAAGACTCGGAACACTGCACTCCGTACAGAGACAAGCGTCGAACAGCTCCCTCCGATACGAGACGTTACACTCGATCACTAAATGAAGAGCGACAAACGGAAATAAATGTCGAGGAAGAGTAGGAAGTGATACCATCTATGGCACGATCTCAAGTTCTTTGATAAAGATTCGACGGGCATGAAACACAAGATGTTACAATCTGAACGTACGGAGATAAACGCCAGAGTTATCGAAGCGCCGTTAATAATGATCAAATAAAGTTCAACCAGCAAAGCAACGTGCCTGCGAATAACAAGTCAAGTAGCAGCCACATGATCATACTCTACGTATCTTCTTCTATGTTTATTATCATCCTTTTTTTTTACTCGACTCGTCTCCTTTTCCCCACTCGCATGGCAAGTTTGGAGGAACAACTCCAAGCACGGATACCCTTGGTCGCGTTGCCTGGTCAATTGCATGAATCTTGTATTTAGCCCTTATCGTAAAGACAGTTCTTAGTCTGAATCTTGTGAGCTTCATACATGTGAGATTCCCTATGATCCTCCAATACCTCCTTTGTTTTTTTTTTTCCTTTCCTTTTCTGTTTTCAAATGTTAAAACAACCTTTGTTGGATATTATGAAATGGGGACTAATTAATTAACAACCAGTTCATTGGCACTAATAATCCGAAAAAAGATTTAATGCTACTAATTTAGCCTCTCTCTATTTGTTTATTTATTTATTTTCCTTATATAATAATATCTCTGCATCCCATGACGTGCTTTATCTCGGGTTTTGTCTTCTCCAAAAGAAATGAAATTCTGGATACCTCATCATCAAGCTCAGGGAATACAAGATATCTTCTCCAACACTCCTCTTTTTCTTAACAAATACGAGGCCATGCATCTAAATTCCTGACTGCATTACCGGACAGCAAGTTTAGGCACAATATTGGGGAAGCTGAACATACCTTTATTCCCTCAGTGATTTTTTTTTTTTTTTTTTTTATCAACTTTGAGTAAAACCGGAGCAATTTCTTTCCAGATCCTCCATTTAATAATGGATCCCATCTATCACCATGAGAACCAACAGGTTCACTTAGCATTCCAACATGGTTGCCTTCTATTTATATCCCAGAAAACAAATTCATTTTCCTTTTTCTTTTTTTTTTTTCCCTTTCAACTCCTTAGATTTAGGCCCGCCCCAAGGTTGAAGACGGGTTTTGTTAATGGGTGTGAAAAAAATTTGTTAAGGTTTGAAAAAGGGAATCTTCTGAGACTACAACGTTATCATTTCCTGTACATGAACTATCCAAAATAGAATTCATCGAATTGGAATGAAAATAAGATCATAATAATAAATCCATTTTTTTTAGAAACGCTAAAGGAATCATTAATTCAAATCCAATATTATATTTGATTGTAATATTTTCACGATGTAATGAATAGAAATATAGAAATATTTGTCAAAAGTGCTATGAATTATTGGATGTTGTAATTAATTTGAAAGTTAAATAATAATTTTTAATTAATGATAGTTAACGAAGGTGGAATGGAATTACCCTCTTAAAGGTATAATTGAATTCAACCTTAAAACTGGAATCAATGATCTCACGTTTAGTATATGGAAATGAGCCTAGAATATAATTGTGATTCTTGATTTCATTTTCTTTCTTATGTTTGAAAATGCTTTTAAAGTTAGAATCGATAATTCTGACTTTAATGGAGAATTAAATTATGTTTTTAAGGATATGGAATTACGATTATCTTCTGCTCACGTTAACTATCATTAATTAAAAGTTAATCATTTAACCTTCAAATAATTATGAAATCTAATAATTAAGGACATTATGAAAAATAATACTATTTTTATATTTAATTATATGAGTATTTTTAAACATATAAATGGATTTATCATTTCAATCCAATTCCATTCCATCCTATACTATTGCTATATATCATACATAATAGAAAAACAAATCCAAATATAGAAAAGAGAATATATCCTATAATTATGATTCCACTCCGAATTCATTTTTACATATTAAATATGACATAAATTTAATTGAATGGTTTGTGTAGTTAAAACTAAAAATATGGTGTTCTATGCTATCCCACTCTTCCTATATTAAGTTGTTATCGGATTATTAACTTTCTAAGGCAATGGACATGTTAAAGTTTATTATCCTAGAGTTAGTTTACAAAATAGTCTTGTAAAAGATAATAGTATACTTATGGTAAAATTAAAATCTATCATCACCACTTAACTTTTATCACTATTACAATCAACTGTTGCTACCATTACCTATATGACAATAGCTCTAAGGCAAGCCAACACTATTACTCCTCACATCACCACCACCATTGTACCAACGCCGTTACGATTATTACAATACCCAAAACCTCATTCATTGCCACCATAACTATCACCATTGTAATCAACACTATTACTAATTGTAGTAGTCATCATCATCATTACTATAAATTCAACAAAACCATCACTAATTCAATTGTAACCTCTATTAGATTCTTCATTGTATTGCACTACACTATTATTGCCACTACTATCCTCGCATATCACGAATTTATCATCACTATGGCCACTGCGAATAGACCAATGTGTTGCCACAACCGCTACAAGGAATTTAAGTAATGGCAAAGAGTTGGTAATAATGGTGATAATGTAATGCTAGTGATGGTATAATGGCAATGAAAAAGACAATAATGGCAATGTTTATAGTGATAAACATATAGAATGACATATATAATATAACTATTTAAATTACTATCGTAAACTCATACATGAAAAATGATATACAATATATAAATGTCGTGTTATATTTTGTGCACCAAATATAATACAAGAAGTATGTTGCTTTTTATCCTGGTTACAAATGTATATTAGCCGTTCTTCCTGTATTTTATCATTTGTATCCATTATTCATAAACGCAGAATGATCAAGCTCCCCTTGTCATAGATCCAGCAGATGGATATCGACGTATAAGTAGAGCTAAGCATCTAAGATTCAACCCCCACGTATCACAATTAAAAACCTTTTAAACGAAATCAATCTATAACAAGTCAAAGAGACAAGTTTATTTAATTTAGCAAAGTCATAGGCTCCTATTAGATTGACAAACCAATCAAACGCTTACTCATCATTTTATTCGATGATTTTTCTGAACACATTATCCCGTACCGATAACGGAAGAATCTTCATATGTCATGATAAGGTTTAAAGCAGGCATTCCCTTCCCAATAGTACTAAAGTGAAAAACCAAAAGATCGATACCAGAGAGATAAAAGAGGGACAAAAGATTTTAGAAAAAGAAAGTTCACACATGCATGCTTCTCCTCTTGGAACTGCTTGGGGCTCCCTCCATTATGTCCACGCTGGCTTTCTAAGGACATTTCACACAAATCTTTACGCTTCCTTTTATGCTAAAGCAAAAGCCTTTGCGCTCCACCAAGCCCAGAAAAGAATAAGAACACGACGATGTTTCCAAGAAATATCTTCATGAACTCCAAACATTATTTCCTAGGGCTCCACTAAGTGCTGGTAGCGTTAGAGGAAAATTTCACATGCAGATGGGATATCGTATAAGAATTCATGCGATAGATGATTCGTTTCTGTCGTATCGTATCGTTCACGCTTAACCGGTAACCCTACCCCAATCTGAGTGCGTCTTCCCGACAGGTTTCATGGCAACCACTCGGATCTTATTTGGTCAAATACCTACCAACAACTCTAGAGTTTCTTCTTTACTTACAATATAAACAAAGCTTCAGGAAAATGGTGACCTTGTCCAGAGCTGAAGCTTCTAACCGCGTTGAACCCTATGATGCTGGAAACAGACCGCTTTTACATTATCAAAAGCAATGTTGTCCTCGCATAACATGAAATATCAGGCCCATACCAAAACTATAACAAAACGCATTAAAGAAAATCTACTCAAAAATCAAAGATAAAAGAGCCGATACTTAACAAAGATAAATGATATTTACATGTACATGAAAAAGCATTTCAAGCTGTTTAGGGCTGGAAAAAAAAAATGGAAAAAGAGAGGGAAAAAAAAAGGGGGGGGCCTATAAGATAAGCTGAGACTTTGTATTTCTATATACAAAAGTGGCACCTCCTAATCAATGGATAAAGCATTCCAAACCCAGAAAAAGCGCACCACTAGATTATGCAGACTAGTCAATCATATACATGCACAACCAGTGTCCGACCCACCATTGCACCATGTCAATCAGCTGTTGTTTCTTTCACTTCTGCAAGTAACCCCAGTTGCGTGCCTGGAAGCAGCCTCAATATCTTCCGATGAATATTTAAATTGGGATAAGAAACAATCCAAAGTAAGAATTTGTCGGAGAGGTCTCCAGAAATTACTACTGCTAGAAGCTCAGACATTACTCTCGAAAGAAACCTGTGTATCTGCAGCATATCTAGCCTTCGGATGCGAAGCACTCGAAAGACTTTGAAGCAATTTCACGACATCACCCACGTCATCTAAATAATATTTAGCTCTGCTCGGCTTCCGACCAACAGTGCAGGCAAAAATGTCTGGAGTCACTGGCAAGGAAGGATTGGAGACTCTGCTCAGTATGCTCTCAAACATGTCTTCATCAGATCTATCATCACCAATGCACATGACAAAATCCGGTGCCTCGCCAGCATTGCTCAAAGTTGTCAAAACTTTCTCAGCAACTAACCCTTTGCTAACTCCCTACATGATGCAGTATGCATGTAAGCACACCTGTACAGGCTCTTCTAATATAATAGTAATGTACACATTGACAAGGGGCATGCACACGGACCTACTTAATATCTAAAAATGAAAACAAACACTAATGCCTACGCAAGTAACGGACAGAAGAGCAAGAGGAGTGTCAACGAAAACTCTAACCTGAGGTTTAACTTCGACGATATGTTGGCCTCTCTTAACGACGACAGGTTCATTCGCGAGCACACTTTCCAGATGAACCAACAGTTCTTTCGCTTGGCATGATCCAAAATCTGGGTCTGCATCTTGATGGTGCCATACCGAAGCACTCTCTTTGTATTCTATGCTAGAGCCATCAGTTGCCTCTGTATAAAGTTGCATCACAGGTTCCACAATATTTTTCCATTCAAGATCAACAGCCATAGTACCAGTTTCCCACTCTGCTGTTTTCTTCCACCTGTGACAGAAGGCAAAAGCAAAATAAATAAATAAAAATAAAAATAAAATAAAGAAAAGGCAAACCTCTTTAAAATATTTTCTTTTTGAATCTTCCCAGAAATTAAAATTGTAATTTGTGTCGGTATCATACCTGATGAAGTAACCATGCTCAGCAGCTATTCCAAGCATCTCACACGAAGCAAGCCAATCACTCAGCGATTTCCTCTCCCTGCCACTGACTATAAACACTGTGTTATTGGGATCTTTGCTGAGTGTATCAAGCACAGAGAGCACTTCAGCACTTGGTAATTTACTAACAGATGTTTCAGAAACCAATGTTCCATCATAGTCCAGAAAAATTGCCCTTCTTTTTTTCCTTCTATATGCAGCAACAATATGATCAATTTTCAGCTTCCTAAAACTTGGAGAAAGGGCAAGAACTCTGAAACGCAGAGCCAACCCAATTCCATAGTATCTTTTGTTATAATGTTCTTGGCATGCACGCTCCAGATCTTGTGCAAAGCTTCTTGCCCAGTAAGCCACATCGTGGGAAGCAACATATTTGTAATGCTTCTCATGCCGCAAACGCTTTTCCATATCAGGCATTCTGATAGCTGAACTAATGGCTTCTGCCACAGCATCAATATCCCAAGGATTAACCCTAATGGCTCCACTTAGAGAAGGTGAGCACCCAATAAACTCAGACACAACAAGCATGCTTGTGCGTGGAGTGTCCTTTGTTAAACCCATTGCATCATCCATACTTGGAGTTCCCTGCCTACACACAATATACTTGTAAGGAACCAAGTTCATCCCATCCCTCACAGCATTGACTATGCAACATTCTGCAACAGCATAGTACGCACTTTTCTCATAACGTGGAACAGGGCGATCAATAATAATCACAGGTTCATAGTCAGAAGATCCATATGTCACATTTATCCTTCTGGCAGTCATATAAGTTTCGTTCCTCGCTTCCTCAACATCTTTCCCTGAGCCTCGAGCTGGATTCACAATTTGGACCAGGACTACTTTGCCCCTCAAATGTGGGTTTTGCTGCAAGAGCTGCTCCATGGACAAAAGTTTCAGACTAATACCTTTAAATATGTCCATATCGTCAACACCAAGAATCAATTTCTTTCCCTTTAACTGTTCTTGAATTTCCTTAACTTTGGCTGAGGTGGCAGGAAGATTGAGTACAGATTCAAGTCGACCCATGTGGACCCCCACAGGCAATATTTTGATATACACCGTCCGACCAAAATAATCCAGTCCAATGTGCCCTCTCTTTGATTCATAGTCCAAGCCCAGCATTCTGCTGCAACAAGAGAGGAAGTGACGGGCATAGTCAAATGTATGGAAACCTATAAGATCACAGTTCAGTAATCCCCTCAATATTTCATCTCGGACAGGTAAAGTTCGATATATTTCAGATGATGGGAATGGACTATGAAGGAAAAACCCAAGCTTAACTCGGTTGAAACGCTTTCTCAAGAATGTTGGTAAGACCATTAGATGATAATCATGTATCCAGATATAATCATCCTCTGGGCTAATGACTTCCATGACTTTATCGGCGAATATTTTGTTTGCAGATACATAAGCCTGCCAAAGCTTACGATCAAAGCGATCTCCATGATCTGGGCACATAGGAAGCATATAATGGAAAAGGGGCCACAGCTGCTGTTTACAGAAGCCAAGATAAAACTTTTTCTGCAGATCACGGGGCAGAAATGTTGGGACACAATGGAACTCCTCCAACAATTTCTGAGCAACTTCTTCCTGTTCATGCGCCTCAACTTCAACCTTGAGGGATCCCACATAAAGAATTTCACTATCAGAAGAGAAGCCATCTCTCAGCTGCAGGTAAATAGAGTCCTCATCATAATTGAAACACCATTTTCCTGTCTCTGTGTCCCTTTTAGCCTGCAAAGGCAACATATTTGCCACAACAATTTTTCTTTCAAGACAACCAGATGATGCGGCATCTGAATCTCCATTAGAGGCATAACCATCCAAATCAGAAATGATATCCGACGATCTAATAAATCGTGGAAGAGCTCTAGGAGTTGGGATTATATCCAGAAGATCCCCAGGAGACAAGTCAGAGAAGTGCAAATCCATTGCTTGATAAAGAGAGGTTATTCAGTAACATAACATACAAAGCTCTTAAATCCCCTCACCAGAGGAATCGATTTCCAAAGAACCTGCAAAAGTATCAAATAAGTAATGGATCATGTTAAAGCACCAGAAGCTATTCCACAGATATCCATCCATCAAGACTATTATCTAAACAAAATAACCACACACAGGTGCCATGCATTGTAGGCTTATAGATAAATTGTGCCGCCACAATTGTTCACTAAGAAGTAATTCTACCAACTTAATGAAGGTAGTCCAGCTATTTTAATGTTTATCACATCACTGTTCCAGTGAGTAGTGCCCAAAAGTCAACAGATTTAAACATGCCTTCATGCAAACACCAACCTTCTAGGAAAAGTTGTCTACCAAAATATGATAACACATCTAATGCTCTATAATCTGAAGATTAAGTAATCATTTATCATAGCCCATTTACCTTAGTTAATATATCCTTTTCCTCATAAAGTACAATTCAAATGTAGTAATTTGTATAATTCATAAATAACATTATCTATCAACTGCTCATTCCATGCTTATGTATTTCTCCATTTTCTCTAAGCAAACCCATAAAATGTGCAACTTGTGTTAGCCAATAACCATAATATGATTTTTGGTATTAAGAATTGTCCCATAAATCTACATTCCAAGGGCCATGGCAAAACCCAAGTATCTCTAACTCCATCTCATTAAAGGTATTTGTCATGAGAGAAGCATGTAACACTATCTCATCACCTCACTTCACTAGCAAATAAAACATCTCAAAAGTGACATTAAATTAAAATGTCATGATAAAACATCTAAGTGGAAAGCACGTACAAATTTTACATACTGATCATCCTCCCTCTCTCTTTCACATCTATTCATAGCATTATATCTTATCAAGAATATAAAAATATCTGTGGCCAACTGAAAAAAAAGATACTCTGATAGAGAATTAATCAAGTTGAAAAGAAGCCTATTTAACCAAACACTTTACACACACTACAGAGAAGCTTCCTACAAACCAAAGCCATTGTCAATCGTTAATCACTAAAATATCTAACAGCCAGCAATTAGATAAAGACAACACCATCTTTCAAGTTTTCAAATCTTATACTGCGCATCTAATGTACCCAGTAGCTTGTCTTTTGGTAATTATGCCATCAATTCATTATAGATACCTTAAAAAACATACTACCCTACAGAATGCAACAAACTAAGGGTTTTTTTTTCAGGCAAAATTTCAAGATGGTGGAGACCAAATAAACACACCTACACTAGGGTGCATTAGATGCTTGTATATATAGAGTGTGTGCAAGAAGAGAGAAGGCAGATTCGGGTTTTTTTTTGTTTTTTTTTTGGGGTGGCACGGGCGGGTGTGTGTTGGTGGTGGTGGTATAGAAAGAGAGAGAGGTATGCAACAAAGCACTGTATAAATGACCAATAAGCAAGCTGAATTTTCTCTTCTTTAAACTAAAGAGGGACACAGACATAATTAGCTCGGCTACATCATTATAATGAACCACCCTATAACATCCATGCATCCATTAGATATGACTTTCTCTACAAGGTGTGCACTCAGTGAACTTTGAATGGAGGAACTTATGCATTTTGTCACATTAGTTCCTCAGCTTGGTCGGCAAGCTGGTTTTAATTCGTGCACGGTTGTTATATAAGTGGTCTTAAGTTCTATACATGGCCTTTTCTTAGTTAAGGAATTCTATACATGGCTTTCCCCTTTACAACCAAAGAAATCCACCTACAGATGGATCTTAATACCTTCTGCCAGCAAGGTAGAGAAAGAAAGAACACAGGCAAAAGATCACTTAGGGCGTGATTGCTTCAGCATATTATATCACTTTAGAAATATAGAAAAGCTGCAGCAACTAGTGGAACATGGTAAAGGTAGTAATCGGAAGAAGAGGAAATTATTTCCTTTTTGGGTAAAATCATCGCTACCAGTGGCCATCGACTATGTAACTTCCCACCACTAATTAAGTGCTAAAGCCACTGAGAATTGCAACGCCTTGAGAACACTGAGTTATTTTAAGTCATAAAATGTAAATTACAAGAAAATAGAAGGATATGCACAGCAAACATTTCGCAGTACGCAAAAACACCCTTAGATTTGAGTTCTACCAATAAATAACCATACCACATACCCATCGAACTCTTTTCTCCGAACAACATCTCTGTAGAACTCTAACGAATCAAATACTCCAACCCTTTTGTTAATCCCAGAAACCAAAAATTCAAAAAAAGAAGAAAACACGAGAAGAAGAAGAAATTAGAATTCAATGAATCATTAACAGTTCCCATAATTTCCACCAAACCAAATCCAAACCCACAGTGGCCATCCACCCCTCAAAATTACAAAAAAGCCCTTAACCAAACAAATTAGTTTTCTTTACCCCAATTCGATATTTACATCTAAACCAAACATCATAACCAGACTAAACTCCTAAATCCGACATTGAACAGTCAGAAGGACAATTTTAACACGCAATCGACACTCATATTGTGACGAAATTTTTTTTCTCTCAACAAACTGTATCCAAAAAAATTCACTTCCCACCAACACTTTCTTTCTCAGGAAATAAGCGGAAAAAGTTCAGAAACAAACGAAAGGACAAAGAAACGCGATTGAATCAAATGGCAGTGTTAAAATTACACAAAACTAAAATAAGACAATGACAACAGAAGAGCTTATATTTGTCTGGCCGTTATCTATCCTTACCGTGAAATGAACGAAAAACGGTAAGATTCCGGCGATCGGAGGTTTTTCCGGTGAAGTAGTTTTTCGTGTAGAGAGTAGAAGGTGATTTTATTGAGAAGAGAGCGAAAGACAGAGAGTGGATATATTTAACAGGGTGTGCGTGAAAAATAAAAGGAAAGAAAAGATCGTGACAGAGAGAGAATAGGATAGACTCGACGGCTCGTTTGATGGGGCGTTAACTGCGGTTAGATTTTTAACCATGGTTACATCTTAACGGATCACGTTTCCTGTTTCATTACTAGCTAAATTACCGAAATACGCTTTCCTCGAGTTTTCACTTTTCTTGTCACTGCTGCTAAAGTATTGGCAAAATCCTTTACTCCTACTAAATACGCCGATTATGACAAAACATGCTGGTACGAGTACGGATATTAGTTAGAAACATCCAAAAAAAAAAAAAAAAAAGAACGGATATTAGATATATGATATGTTATAAAAAGAAAGTATAGCATATATGATATAATACATGATAGTTGACACAAATAAATATAATTATATTATAAATTAATTATTTAGAATTTATATTGGTTTCATATATTTATTATATCAATACAAAATAAAATATATGAATACAATCTGATTATATAAATTGCAACATGATTTAAACACATGTTATTATAGTAACATATATCAATCATAGCAATAACTTCATGGGAAAAAAGTGCAACAAAAGTCTTACTTAAGATTACCTCGGTTTTCAGCAACCAAATTCTGAACTTATAATCATTTTAATAAACGTTTTGGAAATTTTAGATATTTAGATTAAGTCCCAAAACTTTTAACAGCACAATAAAGTTTTAAGATTTATTTTTATTAATGAAATTAAAATTTTCAAAACCAAATTAACTATACATATAAAATATTCAAGCATGTTGTATTCGGGTCAAATCATTACTTTATTTATTTATTTATTTTTTTCCCAAGCATGTCATTACTTGATTAAATGCTTAAAAATGGAGTTAATTACGCTGTAGCATTTTCTAACTTCATTAAAAGAAAGATGTGAATATGTTGGTTATTGCAAAATTCTAATAGTTTAATAGCATAAATATGAGTTTTTTTTAATAAGATGGAAAAAAGTTTGTCATTTTTTTTTTTTAAAGTGTGGATTTGAGAAATCACTTATTATTACTAAAACAATAACATGCGGAGGTGTGTTCTGGGAAAGCTCCAGAAGATCGAAACTAAATCAATTTCAGATGCGTCTACCGTCTACCCAAAAAAAAAAAAAAAAAAAAAAGTGAATTAACGTGGCGATGTTTTGTTTTAATCCAGGCAGGACTATGGAATTTCATTTGATGTACTTTGACAACCTTCCTTATCAATTTGTAACCTTCATCTATCCAAATTAAGGGAACGAGAGGTTGTAATATAGCGTTATAATTTTATCAATATTGTTCCATTAAAATAAAGAAACAAGAGTTTTTAAACCTAAAACAATAATGGTGAATTTAGTGCTTTTCTTTCAATTTCTAAACTTAAGTTTTCTTCTGAAAAATAAAAATAAATTGTTAACCTTCAATTGTGTACAAAATTTTTATGATGCTCGTATTATAAATATATCATGTCTTTACTATTTTTATAAATGATTTCACGTGTACTTACTTTATGCCACAGGATTGGTGCATTATCCACTAATCGCGAATTGAAAGTGGTCTAGGAAAGGTTTTTGCTATATTTTCCATAAATATTTTTGAGCATGTCTATCCTCACGTTCTTCATCTTTTTCTATATATATATATATGTATATATGTATGGGACAATGTGTGTATTCTCAGGTTGAAAAGGGAAAAAAAAAATAGTGACAATCATTCAGATATGAACAAATTAATGATAGAAAGAACTATATCCATATTTAGTATAAATATTTTTAACCTAACAGTATACAGTGAATATATTACAATAGTTATTTTTCTCTTTTTTCTCCATTATAAATTATATAAAAAAATACATTTTTAATCCTTAATTTTTATTATTTTTCTATTTAAGTCCTAAACTTATTTTTGTTTCTATTTGAATCTCCACATTTGCAAATGTTTACAACTAAGTACCTTTTAATACTGTCAAATCTACCATTAAATAATTACACATGGCTCCATTTTATTGATCCATTCAATTATTTAAAACAAATAGTATAATAACATTTTAAGAAAAATAAATAAATTTGTAAAAATAAAAAATATGGTATTAGTTAAAAGAAAACGAAAGTTCTATAAATTAAGAAAAAAAAAAAATTCAGCCACTAACTTTGGGTGGCTTAATTAGTCATGCCTTTTAAGTAGGTCACAATCCACCATAACCCTCCCAATATGATGGGTGAATGGCCTCTTATTATCACTGTTTAGAGAAGAAAAAAGAAAGAAAAAAAAAAAAAATTAGGTTTCTTTGTTTATTTCTCTCTCTCCTTTTTTAATATTAAGGTGTCGGGTCACTACCCATTTGCCCCTTTAGGGCCGTTTTGGCGACCCTCGACTTGTGGTGGTGAAACATTTTTTTTTTTTTATTTCAAATTATTTTCTTTTTTATAATTTTTTCTAAATTTTTCATATATTTTTAATTAATTTACTTAGTTAATATATATATTTGTATCATTTAATTAAATTAACGATGTTGATCAATCATAAGCCACCATATGTTATAAACTAATGGAAAATCAAATGATGATGAAAACGGGACTCGCTTGTAAGCTTTTGTAAACCTCAATACTTGATTACAAAAGAAAAAAAAAGTATTCATGACTCAAATAAAAAATCGATAAAATGTAAAAGATAAAATTGTACCTTTTCCTAAATTATAATGGTTTAGATAATATGTAGCCAATACCCGAGAACAATTGAATAAAGCATTTTTGGGTACTTGTTATTCCACAAAATTTTAAATCTATATTGTACGGTATGGATTTAGATACTTTGAATTTTTTTTTATTTGATCACCTTCAATTTACAAATAAATGGTTCATATTATCTAAATTTTTTAAATGCATTGCGATATCATCACGATGTTATCATTTTCCTTATAATCTTAACCATTGTTTACTTAATTATACATTGCTACTTTTTAAGAGGGTAAATTGAGTAAAATTAAGATCCATTTCTATGCGGTTTTTGTAAAATAAAATGGAAGTATTTATGCTGTTTTATAAAAATTTTCAAAACTAAACAACATGTTTAAGTAAACTAATTTAGTCATTTGGCTTTGCAAATTTCCCCGTGGATGTTTATTAATGGAAGCAAATTTGTATTTATAACAATATCTGGGAAAAAAAAACAATCAACTCGAATTTTTACATAAAATGTCATATTCAATACCTGAATTTATTTAGCTATTAACTATCTAAAATTTTAAAACTAAAATTATCAATTTACTATCTATAAACTTTATGAGTTTATTTATGGTATTTGGAAAACTAGTTATTTACAAAAAAAAAAAAGGCAAAATTCAAATAATTATTTGTTAAAATGCACAAAATTTAAGTATTAAATTGATATTTTTAAATATGGATATTGTTTGGTTAGCAAATTTATCTTTCACTTTTTTTTTTTCCTTTTTCTTTTGGTGCATTTGTCGTTAAAACTAGTTAATACTGTGCGGAAGTTTAGACTCCTAAATCCACAACAATAACCATTTTAATTACAAGGTGGAAAATGTGATAAAGTACGTTTCTGACTTTCATGAGCCCCTAAAATTGGTGTTGTTATTGTCTTGTTATTTATTTTGATGACATCAATTCAATTATTCATTACATCATAAATTTAATGTCTATTTAATCTTAATGGTTGAAAATGTAATCATTTTTTTTTGTTAATGAAAATATAATTAATTTAATGGTTTAGATTTAATAGATATTAAATTAAAAATAAAATGAGAGTGCAGAATTAGTTCTGTATAAAATATGGATGAGAGAGTAAAAAAATCCAATATCTTGAAATAGATTTGTCAAATCTCCATATGATAAAATATAACTCGTGCCTATTCCTGTTTCTAGACATTATTATATGGATTAGCCTAATAGTGTAATAAATGCAAAAATACATTATGGGTCATGATAAAGCTCGATAGGAAAACCCAAACGTGATAAAAAGAAAAATTTATACACATTACACTACATATAATAATAATAATAATAATAATATTTTAAATTTGGAAGAAAACCCTAAGTACATTAGTCTCCCCCAATTTTGTCAAACTTGGATCAAAAGATTGTGGGGAGAATGAAAAAGAGTTAAGGATCAAGAAAGTTAATCAAGGTTGAATTGAAATTAATAAAAATAATATAATATAATATATATTTATGTATAAAATAATAAAAATTATCTATATCTTTTAGAATTAAAAGTTGTATGCTGTTTATAGTTTATTTTTATATTTTTCTTTTATCTATGTTTATTTTTTTAGTAAACTAATATATTTTGAAAAAAAATATAACAAAAAATAATATACTTTAACCCAAAAAAAATAAACTCGATAAGTTTTTACAGGATTTGAGTTAGATTAGTTAGATCAACTTGTTAAACCAAAAATATTATCAATGACGATTAAATTGATAAATCAAATTGATTCTATTAATAAGTTAAATCTAACAAAATTAGATCGGAAGAACCAACCTGGATATATAACACAAGCATCTGCAAGTCAATTACCCATAATCCATATCTTGGCATTTCTTATTCTCTCTCGACTCTCAAGTCCCAAGTCTCTTTAGACTCTTATACTTTTTTCTCACTTCACATGTCTGGTCTTCCCTAGTTACTCTCATGGACTCATCTTGTCTCAACTCTTATGAGTCACGCCAATGGTCACAGCTCTCTATGTTCCAAGATCCTTTCTTTTTCCCCATTTACTATCATTTTAAGCTAATATTAATTTATAAGCTTTGAGCTTTAATTTAGCTATGTCGGTTTGATAAACTTTAAGTTTTTAGTTATGCAATTTATGTTGTAAGGAAAATACATTTTGTTTAAGTTTTGATTTTATGATCAAGTTTTTGCATTTTATGCTTCTTACTTTATTGCTATTTATAATGAGCAGACTTGAACCAGTCCGGAAATTGCATGACCGCAGCCTTGTTTAGGTTAAACTGAGTTCAATTAAAAATGTACATCAAGCTAAATTGATCCTAAATCTTTAGTTCAAGGGATGATTAGTTTAATTGAGCTCAGCCCTTAAATCGTGTTTTTTTTTATTTTCTTGTGATTTTTTTTTCAAATTTAATTTTCCGTATTTCTATTAATTATTATTAATAATTTGTCACTTACTCACATATTTCTATTTTTTTTTCCAAATAATTCTAATACCTTTATGTGAAAATGTAGTGACTTGTGAATGATTCACTTTTATTTTCGGTTAAAATTTTTTTCTGTTTCGAAATATTTGATTTGAACCACATGAGCATGATGGTTTTTGTTTTTTTTTTTTAAAAAAAAAAATTAAAGTTCAGCCAAATAAGAACCAACAGTTCAAAGGCTCGCCCCACCCACAGTTCTCTAAGGCCAAACCACCTAAACTCTTAAGATCCAGTGGTTCATCAATCGATTCAAGCCTTTTCCCATTTAAGCCAAATAGGTTTCAAGTTAGTTCACGATTCAAAAATGGCTCTTATATGGATCTAAGTTCAACTGGCCTAACGATTTGAAGGATGGATTCGTAAGCAAGAGAATCGAGTAATTCTTAATTTTTTTTAAATAAAAGAAATACACATGTTACAACATTTTTAATAACAACATTTGAAAAAAGCATTAAAATACACATATTACGATATTTAATTATACACATTACAACATAAAAATGCAAATAATTTTCTAACATCAGATACATTATAAAATTTAGATAACACATTACAACATTGAAACACTAGTGATTTTCCAACGTTATACACATTACAACATTAAAAATTAAAATATACACATTATAATTAATAGCAAAGATTTAAAAGACAACCTAACATCCCATTACACAATATTCCAACATTACTTTTTTTCTTCTACATTTCTTATTGTTGCATCAACATTTGAAAAAAGCATTAAAAATACACAGATTACAATATTTAAATATACACATTACAGCATAAAAATGCAAACAGTTTTCTAACATTAGATACATTACAACATTTAGAAAACATATTACAACATTAAAACACTAGTGATTTTCCAACGTTACATACATTACAACATTAAAAATTAAAATACACACATTATAATTAATAGCAAAAATTTAAAAGATAACCTAACATCTTGCTACACAATATTCCAACATTACTTTTTTTCTTCTACATTTCTTATTATTGCATTTCCTAAAAAAAATTGTTTACGAACTTGTATTTAATAGAGTAAAGCAATTTTATGTATTTTTTCATTTTCTTTTTATCCCATAGGTAAGGGTCGGACCCAAACTTGCAGTGCTTGCATTGCACAAGAACCTCTCCATCTTCATCTATAATTTTATTAAAATATACGTTGTTCCTTTAGACCTCTCTATTCTCCAACTTGTTAAACTTGTATATTGTCTAGTGGTATTTCTTGGGCTTCAACTTAAGTCTTGTTCATAGTGACATTTTTGTCACTAGACATGATTTCATCTTGCATATAATCATTCATGTTTATCTCATCGAGTTTCACTTTTGTCTTCTTAGAAGATAAAGTAGGAACACATAAAAAACGATCCATTTCTTTAGTCCATCAACTCGACAATTCAGTAGGTTTAGCACCGGTTCAAGCATACTGTGGTTGGACTCAACCTCTCCTTAGGTCTAATCATGAGGGTGTTTGTTGGTTTGTTAAGAAAGCTTTTCTTTTCCTTTTTAATTTTAACATCAAGAATTTTATAAATAAGAATATTGTTGTTATTGAATTAAAAATAATGTTAAAAGTGATTAACAGTAAAGATTCAATCAAATGTTTATACACAATTTTTTTTAGAAACGGTGAGATTGAAAATGAGTTTATTAGATCATATCTTTTTTGTTATTAGGATGAGATAAAAGAAGCAATCATGACAAAGGGAAGAATGGATCTAGAAAACAATTAGGTAAGAGGAAGAATTTTTGGCCAAATTAGAGATATATTGACTCAATTAGTGCAAGTATTAAGTTTGAGAGAACTAAATGCTCTAAATTTTGAATCTAAGGAAATATGGTTCTTCAATAAAGCTATAGAAAGGTAATTTATAGCATAGATTGGGTCAAGTCAAGTTGCGATTTCGACATATCCCATAATAGCAAGTTCTAAGTATAAGATAAAAAAACTTTATAAGGTTTTAAAATAGTTTTTGAGAAAGCCTATGGGATATCAAATTGAGAATAAGTTTTGCAAGACCCATCCTAAACTTATCTTGGTGGTATCCTTAGGAAAAATCATAGGTTATAGGTTTTAGGACCTTGAATCTACCCTATAAAAATTATTGAATAATATTAATAAATAAAACTAAACAATGATGTAACATTTTCAACCATAAAACTTTTGACTAAAAAGAAAAAGAAAGGACTTAAGCTCATTAGATAGAATCCTAAACCTAAAGCCATCTCCCTCTTATATCTCTTAAGTTTCGATTTTAAGATTTGGTGCACTTATGTTGAGGCTTTAGTTCATTTTGAATTCTTCTACGAACAACGCTAGTTCATGCACTCTTTTTTTAAGTTGTTTACAAGTATGATTTTTTACATCTGAATGGAAAAGAAATTGCTTTTAAATTATGACAATATAGTAGCAATATTATAAAAATAAACAAGGATATCTACAAATACACATTTAAAATGATTAATCGAGTGTGAAAAGTAATATTTTGGTATTGTAAAAGAAAAATAAAACCATAATTTGTTCTTAAGAAAATGTGAAGTTGAAATTAATAAAAAGATAAAAGAATAACCAGTTCTACAAGATACCTTTAAGTTCTTTGGTGTATATGTTTCAGAGTGGATTAGAATTGTATAGGGTAGGTTTTTATTTCAAAAAATTTGAAAACTGATATCTATAAAATAAGATATAGGATAAAGTCTTATATTTTACTGATATTTACTTTAAAAAAAATAATAATAATAGCTATCATGAGGACTTTGGAGGGGTAGTTACTTCTTCGAGGAATTTTAGAAACCGGACAACCACCTTTCCAAGTGCTTGGAAGGTATTTCAAGGTAATGTCACATTTTTGGTTATTGAGAGATGAATCATGCAATAGAAAAAGACTATGGATACGGGTGCAGTAAGGGCTATTTTAACCCGCCGTAGAGAACATACAGCTAAAGGTAGAGGAAAAATTTATAGGCTGGGTTTTACCGGATATTTCATATAGACACTAAGGGCACTTCAGTTAATTAAGCTCCTAAAATCTTTAGAACCATTAGGTGACGGGTCATCGAAGTCTTAATAAATTACATTATCTCTTAATGATCCATTAGCTTTCATTATCACGACATTTTCCTTCCATATTAATATTGATAAGATAAGATTAAATAAACCATAATATTTGGTCAAATGCATAGAGATAATGAACTGATGTTAGGCCCACTTCTATTGTCATTATTTCTTCTCTTTAAATGTAATATACATGTACTATTTTACCATAGATAGACCATAAATTCGTTGGTGGACATGAAAAAATAAATTTTTCATCCAAGTCGATTTCTTCGGTATATGCTATTCTGAGATATAAAAATTCAGATTTAGCGTGCGTCTCAACGTTATCGTGTAGTGCCACGTTGGATATGCAACGGACTCAAAGCAACATGCTTCTTCCTTAAGAACATCGTTATGTGGTAGGACGTAAGATTGTTAGGTCATCCATGAGCTTCCTTGAATATAACAATAATTTAACAAACTCTTATTTGTAAAAACTTCCCTCCTCTATCTTTAAAGTTTTCTTAAAAAAAAAAAAAAACATATTTAACATTTTTTAATGAAAATTTTTATGAATTCCATGTTATTATTAGTTTTTCACCAAGGGGTACACTAAAGATTCATCCTTGACTAAGTACTGTTACTTATAGAGGGTTGAAATTTGCTATGCTAAGGTGAAATTCATCATGGGTTTAATTCCTTAGTTTTAGTTTAAGTGGTGATGTCGAATGCATATTATATATCACTTAAGGAAATTTGGTTTAATGGATTCGAAATAGGGATTGTTGAATTAATTCGCTCCTTCTCAATCTTTTTTAAATAGGCTTACCTATATAATAGGGCAATCCACATTGACCATAAACTTACAACCAATAAATTAGTAAGCTTAATCTCATATGAAGATAATTAACATAATTTGACGAATCTCATCATATCCAATAGTCTATAAATAAATCATAATTGTGACTCGTCATTTGACAATTGTAAAAATTCCAAAAAACAAGAGAAATATAAACAAGACTTAAGCGAAGAATTAATCAAATTTTAGTTAAGAACGGTGAGTTTAGCATAAGATGCTTTACCTGTCATTAGTATGTTTGATTGATTAAGGCTCTCTAATCCTTCTTTCACTTATAAGTCATCCGTTCAAATGCCATCCGCACGTTACTTGTCTAAGGCTATGTGTAGCAGCATTAGGCTCACATAACACATACGTGATAACAATTAATGGATCTACACGTTTATAATACTTAACCAAGACATGCACGTTATTCATTAAGGATCTCCATGGAGTTATTCTTACCCTAAATATTTGTAGAAAGCATCCCGGATAAAGATCGCCTATAATTTCATCATCATCCATTAGAAAAATTGGATGGCCGCCTAATGACATGAGTAGGAAAAATATGTTTCAATCTACCTTTTCATTTTTTCTTTCATCCGTACACCTATTTATTTTACTTCTAACTTTTCTCGGAAAAGAAACACTATAACAATACACATACTGTTTTGCCTTTTAAATAAAATGGAGAAACGCGCATTTAAGATGCCGGTGTTTTAAAATAAAGAATATATGCCCATCACACATACGCAAGACCTTTGATGGTTTTGCTTCATCATGAGATTTGGTTAACAAGAAATCTACCACTATTTACCACTAGTCCATTCATATATTCCCTATATTTTTACTTTATATATATATATATATATATTACTTTACAACTTAGAGTTTAGTAAAGAATTTTTGCATAAAAATATAGATTATTAACTCTAACAAATAATTAGTAGCAAACGGAGCGTTACGGAATTGATGAGCAAAATCAAATTGAAATCGAATAGAACTGAATTGCAAGATTTATAATATTAAAGTAGCTAGCAATTTCTCAGTATCTTTCTTCCTTTGATGCTTTATATGGAAAATATTAATATATTATTTTTGCATTATTATCGAATGTATCACTATCATCCGCAGCTCCTAAACTTGTATGCGGCTTCCAATTTTAGCTTAACCCCATATAACGTCAAATTTTGCATATATATCTTCCAAATTCTCTAATTGGTAATTTATGTAGATAAATATCGGTAATTTCCATTGCATCATATCTAGATGAATCTTGGTAAAAAGAATATATTATAGATGAATCCATTGGAGTTGTTTTACGCAGTTACAGAGAGTTAAGTAATTATGTTTCCATAGATAGGATTGAGTTATTTAAGAGAGAGAGAGAGAGAGAGTATGTAAAATAAATGTAGACGCTGTATACATGAACTAGCCGACTGGATGGAAAAGGAAAACAGAAAATACATTGAAGGTTCCGAGAATCTTCCACTAGGATGCTTATTTTCCTTCAATTTTCTATTTGCAGCACATACAACGTAAAATAAAGTATGCGTGACCACACTATTCTAAATTAATCCTCCGGAATATACCAAAATTTATACTTCTCCCTCGTACACGTAGTTGTTGTAGTGGTCCTTTGAAAGGGTAATTGAAGAAGGCGCTGCTTTTTGTACCGTCGTTATAAGTGGATGAGATTAGCTGGTTCCTCATTAATGACAGCTAAGTAAGTTATTCTTTTGGTTGTCGGAAAGCAAATGTTTCTCAACTAAAAGTCTCTATATGGAGTTATGTTGCGTCTCTCTCTAATTAATTTATAATTTTAGAAACCCTTTCGGATTGGTTCTTCTTTTTTTTTTTTTTTTTTAATATTTATTTCCCATTTGGTCATTATCCTTTTTAAAATTTTTAAATCTCCCCCTATGGTCACTATTTTTATTTTAAATTTTAAATTTTTAAAAAATTATTTAATTTATTTTCATTTCAAACTTGTTGTTATGATATATTGTATTCATTTTTTTTTATTTTATATTATGAGGAAGATAGTGACCATAGAGAGAGACTTAAAAAGGGAAAATTCATGTATTTCTTTAAACAAAAATGTTCAAAAAATTTTCAATTTGTTGAAAAGAGGAAACTTCAATAATTTTTTAAGAGTAAATAAAGTAAAAGATAAATAAGATTTTTAGGTATTTAATTTTATAAAAGGTATAAATATATACTCTTATTTTTTTATCTTATTCCGATAAAAATGAAATTGAAAAATGGTATTATTTAAATCCCAAGAAAATAGAAAACAAAAAAAAAAAAGGCTCTCGGGATATTCACAATTAACCCTAATTAAAATCTACAATAGAAAGAGTTTATTTATTTATTTATACTATTGCTATAGTGCAGTGAAAGAGGGCTGACTCGGCGAGCATGAGCCCAGACAGCACGCCGCAACTCCGACCGCACCAATTCCTAGCTGGCAAACGGATAAGCATTCAGCACTGTCCCACTCTCTCTCTCTCTTTCTCTTTCTCTCTCTCTCTCTCTCTCTCTCTCTCTCTCTTTATCTCTCCGAGAAAAACAATATATGTATATATATATAGATCGACCACACTCGCAAAAGTATCTCTACGTGATCTTCCATAGACCCACATGTTTGATTTAATTCCTTTAATTTTACCGAAAACAAGGAAATAAAATAGAATAGTTATTTGGGTTAGGGGAGAAGTTTTAAGGGTGCGATGGAATATTCTATTGGATGATCTTTATTCGTTCGATGTGCTTTTTTAACGAGCTCGTCCTTATCTTCATCTTTCCACATGAATTTTGGTACACACGTGGTTGGATATGAAAGGGACCACACCTGTATTCACTATCGCCAACTCAATTCAGTGGGCTGACCGAACTTTTACCTATCTCTTCCCAATTTATTATCGCGTCTCGGACGATTTGGACCCTGTGATAAACGCATACATATAACAAATTGGATCGGGAAAAAAAGTGGAAAACGAAAGATCTTCGTCCAACTAAAAAATTAATATCCACGTCATTAGATTATAAGAGTTTTGATAATATACATAATTTTTTATATTTTTTTACTACTTAATAGATATAATTAGGAGACCTAAAAAAAAAATATTCACATATTCCATATTAATAAGTTAATATAATCGCTTCTTTATTAAGATTTGCAATTAATTAGAAAATAAGATCGACAAATGCTTTAGTACCCCTTCTGTGCATTCTTTTCTTATTTAATAATGGAAACTATTGTCTTAAGGTATTTGTGGATAGAGATTAGGTTTTGTGCGTTAGGTAAACTTGCAAAAAGAGAACACTATGAAAAGAGTTAAGATATTGTCTAGCGTAATCATTTCGATACTTTAGTCAACAAAATATTTTAGAGAATAGGGAATGCTTGAGAGTAATAGATAGATTTAAGTGTATAAAATATCAAGTAATTTATCATTAGATGATGATCTAGTATTTATAATGGAAAAATGTCAACAGTTGGAAGACTATTAATAGGCAGAGCTTTCTCCATAAGTATTAGAGAGTAAGCTTGTAATATTTAATGTGTTTTATATATATCGGAGGTAATTCTTAACTTGGTCTCTTATTCTTATCTAATATCTTTTAGCTATTAAAGAGTCTCTTGAGCCCTATCAAGTCGGGCCTAAAGTTACAAGCTCTAAATTGTGAGGCGCGTTAGATTTGAACCTATTTCGAAAGAGCCATGTCAATAGAAACCTTTAGAAGGTTAAGATTTACTAAATAGTATATATCACGTAAAATTACACATAATGTGTAATTATTAATCGAATTCAAATACATGGACTGATAGTTGGTAGTTATCTAAAATTCTACTGTCCATATTGTCAAATATCTAAATATAATTAGTAGTTATATATCTTGTGTATTTACAAATAATGTATATTATCAACTCAATCTTTTTTTCTTTAATATCTTATCATAACTTTCAATTATCACCTCCCATATTAAATAAATACATTTTTTAAAAATGTGATTTAGGGGCATTTGCTATACATTTAAATGAACTTTCATTTTTCGATCAAATTGTAATTAGTGTTTTTAAAAGATTAAAAATTTTTCACTGACCATACTTAACGAGTCAAGGCACTCAACGAATAAATAATGGCTTAATTCTTCCGCTTGCTATAACTTGTGGAGAGTGATGAGAAGGCATCCATTTTCATGATATTTAATATATTATTTATTGAACATCTACAGGAGATTTTACAGTCTCATTTTTTTATTTTGATACAATTAATTTTATCTTTTATCTTGTTATTTATTTTAAATTTTAAAATATTAAATTTATAATTTATTTACTAATTTAAATTTTAAAAAATATAAATAAATAATGAAAGGAACGATGAATTCAACCGTGTGAAATATATTGACAGAACCGAGAATCATGAAAAATTAAATGGCACGAAAGTAATTAACGCCAAGAAAAGGGAAAGTTCTCGGATTTGTTAATGTCGTCGAAAGTGGATAAGATTATGACTCTTTCGCTGTCTCTCTCGTACAATTTTCCTCGTCCACCAACCGCTCACATCCCAACCTCTCCATACCAACACGTCACACTGTCACGGTCCCTACATATCTAGCCTAACCTACATGGGGCCCACAAAACCTAGTAGTCCAGCTGGCCACGTCGGCAAAACCTATCACCATCTTCCACGTGGAATGCACGTGACATTTGAAATTACGCTTTACCGACCGATATTTTATTTCTGGCACGGTTTGCTGTCGGAGCATTTATGTTCCATCCCCTATAGGCTACATCTACACTCTGTATATCCCGTCAAATTTCTTGACAAATGTACTAATGGTGATATATATATGCCTTAATGTAGATCACAATCGAAACTCTTATCAAATTTCATATTGAAAGTATGAATTAGCTCAATGTTAAATCTAATTAAACTTGTAATTAATATATTCATATGATGATGTGCAAAACACTTATCCATCAAGGAATACAAATAAAATGTAAGGTAGCTTGATAAGTTAAAATTTGATTGAATATAATATTTATATCACGTTTGATATGCGAAGATGAATTGAAATAAAATTATAATTCTAGATTATATTTCCTCTTTTCAAGAAATTAAAGGGGGTAAAATCCAATTTCGCCTTTAAGGGAATAGAATTGTAATTCTATTATATCCTTATTAATTGTATTAACTTAAAATTACTTATCTAACCTTTAAATAAATTATGGTATTTAATAATTAAAGGTATTATTGATAAATTATAATATTTACACTTTTAATGTCATTACATTCTCTGGATATTTTCGAATACGAAAAATAATTTATAATTCCATCCTCATTCCATTATATCAATTTATTCCATTCCATACCACTATTGATATGGTATATCATTAGTTGACATATGCTTGTATTGCAAGTGCTTAAAGATGGTATAATAATTAAGTGAATAGATTACACATGGGATTGTTTAAAAAATATATAAATTTTCTTCATACTATAATTATTACACAATGATATACTAAGCATAGATCCTCGCTATTTCTTAGTAATGAGATTGGATTTCTTTAGTGAATAAATGGATGGGATGTATTTCAATAGTCATGTGAAGTTATCATTGCCATGATATAAAGATATTTGTATTAATTTGAACTTGAGTTTTAATCACACTTATATAATTCACGATCGCTCTCGCTTAGGGAGTTCTATAATGTAGTTAGAAGCATTATATTATAGATCTCTTATTTATACTTAATAGGTAATTTACTAAGTTTTATCATAACTTAGGCAATCTAAGCTATGTTATTAGTAAACTTTGGACAAGCGAACTCCCTTAAGGTGGGTTTAGTCTAACTCATCACGACCCTTAATATCAAAATAAGAGCCTTATTGGAATAAGGGTAGAAAAGGTCTTTGAGAAGTTTCCTTCCTGCTTAAATTCAAATAAGGAGGGACTTATAAGCCTTAACTACTTAATTAACTCTTACATCTGCTATAAATAGGAGGTAACTCCTTTAGGTGAAGGGATCCATTCTTGAGATTTCCTTTCTACTTTCTTGGATTGTTCTCAACCACACTCATTAACTTGAGCTTGGGAGTGTACATGTTAGATAGAGTCACCTTCTACATCCCTCGTAGCTTACATTGCTCATCTTATAGGATAACTTTACCTCGATCTACAATGTAGATATCCCATTATTGCCCAATCTAATTTCATTTTTAGTTTGGAATCTCATCTTGAGAAAAGAGCCAATAAATTTAGAAAAATAAAAAAAATGGTAATGTTGAAAAATTTTGAGAAATTTGAAAAATGTAGAAATAAGGATGAATTTGAATCAAAAAAGAAAAAAATAAAGAAAATATTGAAAATTAAAAAAAATACAAAAAAAGTGAAAATTTTGGAAAATGCAAAAGTTAAAAAATATGAAAAGGCATGCCACATGTTTGACATGTCATGTTAACGTGACATTACTGCACTACGTAATGTGGAAAAGAAAACAAAACTGAGGCGTTTCAATTTCTAATGCATATATACATACCATACTCTCACTCCTTGCCTTTTGACAACTAGAAGCTTAAGCTTAAGCTTTAAAAATGGTAGATAAAAAACCTATATGCCCTCATAATTTGACATGCTTTTCACGTCTTTTTTAATATAAAAAATCACGAAAAAATATGAAATAAATAGAGCATAGAGAATACTTTCGAAATAATTCCATTTTTCAAATTTTTATTAAGGGAAACTATATAAGAAAATAGGAAAATTAGATAAAATGTTACGCCTTGAGTAGAGGTGTGTAAATGGGTTAAATAGGCCAACTTAACTCAACTTGGCTCGACTCACTTTGGGCCACGAGTTAAAAAGACTAAGCTCATTTGACTTGCTTTTAAACAAGTTAAACGAGCCAAAAACCTTAGTCCTAATCTGTTTAAAAAGTGGTTTAAATACGTCGGCCTACAGGCAAAAAGCATAAATATATTAAACGGGACGATTCAAACCAGCTTACTTTAGCCCGAGGGTTAAACGAGCCGAACTCATTTGACTTGCTTTTAAATGGGCTTAAAAATCTTGGCCCAAACCTATTTAAAAAGCGAGTTAAATTGATTGGCTCGTGGCCAAAGTCCACTTGCACACCTCTAACCTCGAGTAAGAGAAGTTGTAATGGTTCCGTTGTATAAATTAATCTAAGATAAAAGCTGATCTCATAGTTATTATCATAGATATAGTTTACATAAAACTTTCCACAACTTAACCAGCTTGAAGCATCCATTTTGATACTTATGAATGATCAAACTTGTAGTATAACTTTACAAAATACTTATTCTATATAACATGTTATAACATCACAGTACTTACATAAATGTTTTACATCTAAAGTTATAATTTACAATCAAAGTTTATCAAAAGTCATAGGTCTTAAAGTCTATTTACAATAAGATAAGGAAACTAATTGGGAATTCTTTAAAATGCCCACTAATTTCCTTAAAACTCAAAAGAAAGTCAAAAGCTCAGATTCAGTGAATTATTCTTTTTCTCACTTTCCTAACAAATAGCACACTAACTTAAGGGTGATGGTATTTAAACATCCTAACCTTCATTCGTCACCTACAAAAAATTCTATGAGGATGTGAGTACAATTAACTCAGTAAGTAGGACGAAATCAAAAAAGTACCATATAATCACAAAGAAGATTTTTAATTGTGAGGAAATGCAATGCAATTAATCACTTAAAACATCGCACAATATTATCTGGTCTATTGTAAGGTTAAAGGAATTACAACTGCTCTAACTTGGATTAAAGAGTTTTATCATGACTCAAATCAGACCAAATTCAGGCTTGAGCAATAGAGAACACCCTTCTCCTGTGATCACCTTCGAACTGCGGCTCCCACCCTTGCTGCAACCTCTTTACTTGTCATTTAGTTTGATTAAGGATAGAAAAAATAACCATTTTAGCTATCCTCATCGAAAAGAGTTAGTATTTAGCTTGACACTTCTAATTTTTCCCTTAACTGTTGCTATGCACGTCTAGTTTTGTTAGTAATTAAATTACTATTATTTCCATTTAAGGATGGCTAAACAAATTCACAATAATACAAAATGAAGTAATCATATAAAACAGCACACCAAGGAGTTTAACTCCAATTACAATCAAAATATCAACCACACACATGATATGCGTACAGACTGCTAATTTACAACCATAATCAATGTTTTCTTAAGCTTTCACATACTTTAATACAGTATCTCAATAAGTGGTAAAATCATAATCTTCACTTATCTGTTTAGATGCTCACTATGAAAGATTCATCTCTTTAGCGTTCTGTTCATTGAGAGACCCTATACATATACAAAACCTAAATTTGGTTTTCGTAAAAATTACGAAAATATTAGGGTTCCATTTAAAAGTATTCCGTTAAACAGTTATATATATATAAAGTATATTATTATTTTCCCTATATAATAAAATATATTTATTATATAAGTTAAGCTAAGTTATTAAATATTAATAATACATGTAGTTATACTATTATGTATAATATATTGTTTTGATCGTATCGAAACGTATTTTTAATTAGTTAAATCACGTTTTAATTATGGTAAGGTTATCGTAGTATTTAATTCTCATAATATGATAGATATATAGGTTATATTACTTAAGATTATTTGATTTTAGTAAAAGCAGTGTTATTGGGTCCGTATATATCTACTAACGATATTATGGGTTCTTTTTTGAAAGATGACTTATAAATAGTATTTCGAGTTTTCAATACATCTATACATGCTTCTAATAAATATCATCGTATTATACTTACTTTATGTATTTAAACTATATTTGATATAATTTACCCATATAACTCAATAATATGGGTATTATCTAACTCTAATATGTATATAAAACATCTCAGTTGTAAAATTATCGTTAAATATATTAAAAACTTATTTTTATCAAATCTGAGTAGTATGTATATATGAGTTTTTATTTCATTATTTATCACATTTTAGCTTATTATTACTAAAAACGAGCCCTAATTTGTAATTTAAGCTATTTTACTATGTAAATTTATAATAAATAGCTTGGGTTACTAAATAATTCCCAAAAAATTTCTATATATTCCTAAAAATATGAGGAATTCAATCATCACTTGGTTTTATGCTATCAATTTATTGCTTATATACTCAAAGTTACAATTTTACACCTAAATCGCATTTAATTACTCAAATATTATCCTTTTAATACAAAATTATTTCCAACATATCCTAATATCATTATAAATCACCAAAGGTTAGTATCTATCATTTCCATCAATTATTTGTATAGAAACCCATTTATTTCAATAATTTTTAATTTTGCAATATTAAGGTCCTAAATATAATAAATATTACACATGTACATCGTAAACGGCTAGATACACTTAAACTATATCTAATAAGGATCCTACAAAAAATTATTGGTGAAATAACATCATTTAGTCAATTTATTTCTAATTGCAAAATTCGGATTACTATAGCAATTTGTTAAGGAAGTATATTAAGTACTTAATATTTTATAAAAATAAAATCATAACATGATAGCATCCTAGGAATAACTTAGGGATACATTTTTTAAAAAATGTTTTGGGTTGATTTAATATTTTTAGAAAATATTATGAAAACAAGGTAGATTTGGGAGCTTACCATTTGTCGGAGCTCCGATGGTCGCAGGCAGTCAAGCAATGGTCAGAGGAGCTAAACGCAGCGTGGACTTCTTGTAGCCAAAAGGGTTTAACAGCAAAATGTGAGGAGGTTGGAGAATTAAAGTAGGACATGCTATGCTTTGTTTTTTCTTTATTTTTTCTATTTTCTTATAATTTATCTAAATTTTTCCTTTAAGTGTTTTGATGGTCTAAAGTTTGAATTAAAATTCTAAGGGCTTTTTATATCTACTATGTTGTTTAGAAAATTTTTCTCATGATTAAATATTATTATTTTTTATTCTTTTGCCTTTTTTCTCCCAAACTTCTAAGGTGGAGGTATCTTATTTAAATTAAAAGAAGTCTTGATTCATCAAGCAGATGCTATTAGGATGTTTCGTGCTTGGTTCTTGATTTTTCTATGTAATTTGGATAAGCTTTGATGGATTTTTATAGCAAATATAATTATTTTACATATTTTATAAGATATTTGGCAAGTTTTATTAATATACGGGTATATTTCTCATATATACATTACATGTAATGTATATATGAGAAATATACCCGTATATTAATAAAACTTGCCAAATATCTTATAAAATATGTAAAATAATTATATTTGC
>JAMXBB010000006.1:31244039-31304968 GCA_024138015.1 Lumnitzera littorea | reverse complement strand
GCAGATGCTATTAGGATGTTTCGTGCTTGGTTCTTGATTTTTCTATGTAATTTGGATAAGCTTTGATGGATTTTTATAGCAAATATAATTATTTTACATATTTTATAAGATATTTGGCAAGTTTTATTAATATACGGGTATATTTCTCATATATACATTACATGTAATGTATAATTATGTTATGTTCCTAGCATATCTTTTATTTTTAATATATATATATATATATATATATTCTATTGATTTTTATGAATTCATCAATGTTATATATAATTATGTAATTTTGGGTTAATTTATAGGTATAATTATTATATATACCGGATATACTCATAAAAATATGTGTATATTTATATAGTATATTTTGCTGTAATATTTCATTTTATAGCTTAATTAACTTATCTTTAAGTTCTCGTCGCATGCTAAATATTTTTAGGGGTTTTGATAATTTTTATACTATATTGAGCAATTACACTTCTAAGGATAAAATTAAAATATTGGATCATTATTTTCGAAATTTAACTTCATGTGGTCACTTTGACTACCTTTTCTATCATAGTTGTAAAGTTTGGATTCAATCAGATAAGTTTTGTTGGAGGCCTTAAATTTAGGTTTGATTACCCTAAATACGATTTTAGAGACTTACATTTCCACCCTTCTTAAGAAAGTTTTATCTTCAAAACTTTTATTCTAACACAATAATTACTTATTTCCTTATAAAAACTCATTACTTATCTATTTCTTTGAAGAGTGTAAGGTAATGATTATGTATTACTGACTTCAGTTCCCAAGTTAGCTTTATCGTTGAACCAATTCCCCATTAGACTTTCACGTACTTAACTTCTCGATTTCTTAACTTTTGAATTCGGTTTTTCAAGATCTTAATCGGCTTTTCTTCAACTGTATAGTCCTCTCGTAAGTCCATTGGTTTCAATTCCATAATTGCATTTAGATTCTTCATGTATTTCTATAACATTAACACGTGAAATACGTCGTGGTATCCAGCTAAACTTGATGGTAAGTCATACGGTATGTAACATTTTCGATTCTTTCTAAGACTTCAAAAGGTATGATATATCGAGGTCTTAGCTTTCTCATAGTACTAAAACACTTAAACCCTTTAAACAAACTTATCTTTACATACACTCGATCTCCTATCACAAACTCTATAGGTTTTTTTTTTTTTTTCAAATCTACCCAACTTTTATGTCAATCTTATGTTGCTTTCATCCTTTTTCATATTATCTTAACTTTATTATTCATTTGTCCAATCATATCAGATTCTTATCATTGCATATTTATCATTCGACCAATACAGTAATGATCGATATTTTCTTCCATATAAAGCTTGATATGGTGTCATTTAGATTGTTGCTTAATAACTATTATTATAAGCAAACTTTACCAATGGTAAGTATTGATCCCAGTCACCACTGAAGTCCAAAATACAGCCTCTTAACATATCCTCAAGTATTTGAATAACTCTTTTTGATTGTCTATCTGTTTGGGGATAATAAGCCGTGCTAAATTGCAACTTAATTCCTAAAGATCGATGTAAGCTTTCTTAGAACTTTGATACGAATTGACTATCCCTATTTGATATAATACTTACAGCACACCATGTAATCTAACAATCTCTCTAATATACAGTCGTGCCAACTTTTCCATTGAATCACCAATTCGATAAGGTAGGAAATGAGCGCACTTCGTTAACTTATCTAATACAACCTAAATTAAATCGTGGCCTAATCTTGTCCTTGGGAGTCCTATTACAAAATCTATTATAATGTGATCCCACTTCCATTGAGGTATTTCTAATGGTTGCAGTAAACCATTGGGTATCTAATGTTTCGCCTTCACTTGTTGGCATGTCTTTTTCATGCCTTTCCACCAAAACAATGATTTCAAATTGCAATAAATCTTATTCCCACCAGGATGCAATGTGCAACCAGTGTCATGAGCTTTAGTCATTATTTAATTCCTCAACTTTGAGTCATTAGGCACATAGACTCTATTTTAATATTTTAACACACCTTCAGTACCTATTTTGAAATCAGGTATATCATCTATATTCCACTTTTCCTTTATTTCTTTCAATTTTAGATCCTCATCTTATTAAAACTTAATTCTTTATATCCTGGTTGGTTGTACTACTAAATTCATCAACTATCCATTAGTGTCATGCCATCTATATTTAATTTCCAACTTTTCAAATTCTTTAATCAATTCACGTTGAGTAATGAGGCTACCTATTCATAGTTCTTGTGGCTCAACATATTTGCTACAACATTAGCTTTGCTAAGATGATAGTTTTTGGTTAAGTTATAATCCTTAACTAACTCTAACTAATGTTTTTGTCTTTAGTTCAATTTCTTCTAAGTAAAGAAATACTTCAAAATTTTATGATTTGTGTATATCTCACAATATTGCCCATATAAATAATGTCTTTAGATTTTCAAAGCAAATACTATATCTGCTAATTCTAAATTATGAATCCGATAATTTCTCTCATGAGGCCTCAATTGCCTAGATGCATATGCTATTATCTTTCTATCTTACATCAACAAGAATCCTAGTCCATTTTTGGAAGCATCGCTATATATACAATAAGATTTACTTGGATTTGGCAAAATAAGTATTGGCGTTGAAATCAAATGATCTTTCAGTTCCTAGAAATTTTGTTTACATTCATTACTTCATTCGAATTTAACATCTTTCTGCATCAATCAAGTTAAAGGCTTAGCAATTTTGGAAAAATATTTAATAAATCGCCTGTAATATTTCGCCATTCCAAGAAAACTTCTTATTTCCGTTATAGTAGTTAGGTGTTTCCATTTAGCCATTGCTTTAACCTTTTTGAGATCCATTGAAATTTCTTCACTTGACACAATATGTACCAAAAATGATATTCTATCTAACCAAAATTCATACTTACTCAACTTTTGTCAGGCCAAACGGAGATGATTGGCATTAATTAAAATATCATTAATTAATACCACAACAAATTAATCTAAGTAAGGTTGATAGATTTGATTCATCAAATCTATAAACACAACCAGTAAACTGAAAGGCATTACTAAGAACTCATAGTGCCCATATCTATTTCAGAAAGCTGTCTTTGGTACATCCTCTATCTTAATACGTAACTAATGGTATCCATATTTTAAATCAATTTATGAAAATACAGTGACACCATGTAATTGATCAAACAAATCATTAATTTTGGATAGTAGATATTTATTCTTAATATTCACTTTATTTATCTCATTGTAATCAATACGTAACCTCATGGTTCTGTCTTTCCTTTTCACGAATAACACTGGCGCTCTAAAGAGACATACTAGGTTGTATGAATCCTTTGTTCGATAGTTCTTGAAGTTGTTTCTTTAACTCTTGACATTCCATCAGTGACATTCGGTACAAAGCTTTTGACATTGCTTCAGTTCCTGGCACTAACTTTATAGAAAAATCTAACTCTCGCTATGGTGCTAACCCAAGTAATTCTTTTAGAAAGATATTGGGAAATTCACTTGCTATCAGTATTTCTAATACTTTTAGGGTTTTCTTCTTTCCCTCTATAGCAAATATCTAACAGCATTGCTATTCTTTAGTAATTTCATTTACTTCTTTGCTTACTTCAATTACTGATAATCTTAAGCTTTGCTCACCTGTCTTTCCCTAAAATATTATCTTACCCTCATCTAAGATTATATTCTTATTTTGATAATCTACTTTGGCTCTTTGTTTGAACAACCAATCCATTCCTACAATAACATCATATCCTTTAATTGGTAATACTATGTGTTGTATAGGGAATTATTGTCTTTAGATTTATAATTGTCTATTATTTACTATTTCTTGTGTTAACACTTGTTCTCCTGTAGGTGTTCTTATTCTATAGGTGGATTTAACTTCACTCGTCTTAATACCATTTCTTGAAACAAACTCCTAACTACTAAATGAATGTGATGCTCCGGTTTCAAATAATGCATAAGTAATTTGTCCATTTACAAGTATGTTTCTCGAAATAATTACTATTACTATAGTTATTTATCACTTAAGTACTATACTTAAGTTATGTATTTTCATAGTTCTTAACACTATCTATGTAGACAAAATTTATAATTAATCCACTAGTAAGTGAAAGTTGTGAGTTAGTTTACATACCTGTTATTAGGCCTTGGTTAGTTCCATCAATATTCATTTTGTCATCTAAGCCATCATGAAAGTATTCTTCCATCCACTCATCAAAATCCTCTTAACTGAGGGCATTGTCAAGGAAAATGTAGTGCTCTAAACTTCTAGCATCTCGCATTTAATGCCTTATCATAGAAGTTAAAACTAATCCTATTTGAAGTAAGGTCACTAGTCACAATAGCTAACTTCTTTCCTTTCTAGCCTGAGTTGTTATTTGTACCTAGAAATGTCCTTTTGAAAATAGGCCTATATTGATTAACTCTCATCAATTTCTTACTCCACTCATTTCACATGGCCATTTGATTATTCTCCAGTTGATGTGCCTTATCCACAATTTGATGATAAGTGGTGAATCCACAATCCATCAACTTGCATAGCATTGTTGTGTCAAATCCATTAAAGAAAAGATCCTTCTTCAGCTCTCGATTATCTTTGTATGACTTGGGCACATACTGCAACAACCTATTAAATTCATTTTCATATTGTACTACACTCATAGTGCCTTTCTTTATCTCCATTAAATGTTGGGTCATTTGATTTCGTACATCGACAGGGAAATATTCTCTCTTAAATGCATCTCGAAATACTTGCTATGTAATGGAGCCAATAATTGTTTGTATTGTCGAGTCCCATTAGACTTGCGCTCCCATCTTTAAAAAGAAGTACCATAAGAGACTTTTCGATTTTCAAGAATTTTAAACGCCTCAAAATTGTGCTTGATCTAAGTTACCTAATCATCGACCAAGGTAGGCTTACCTATTTCATCTTCAAAATACTAATTCGATTTCATAAACTTAGGAAGTCGAATTGCATCTTGGGGTTGAATTTCTTTGGGTTCAACCTCTGGTGGTCTTTGGTTTACCACATTTCCACCCATGATCAGATGTTGAATTAAAAATCCTTGCTGTTGGATCATGGTATTCATATTAGCCAACATTTGTCTAAACTGAGTTGAGCCCATCATATTTAGAGTAGGTGGTGGTACATCATTTCTAAGTGGTTATGGTAGATTAGGAGGTGGCATTACTCCTTTAGGTTAATTGCTTTCATTTTCGTTTCTATTTACTTCCTCTGCCATATTCAAATTCACAACTCACTAACTATCAATCTTGTACTTACAGTATGTGTACCGAAAATTAGTATCTAATCTAAACGACTTGTATTCATATATAGATCAATTATCCTCTGTATATGTAATATACAACTATAAATTCTTCAATAAGGATTTCAATTTGTCGAGTTTTTTTTTTCGATTTTTTTTATTTAAAGTTGATTTCCCCATTTCCGATTAATATTAAACCCTAACCCATTTAATATTAATCCTTGGCTAAAGAAACTAGGAAATTCCGGTTTTTTATTTAGAAAAATTTTTGGAGTCGCCACTCAACCGAAGTCAGGAAAAAGGAAGAAAACTGTAATCAATTGGGTAGATTGATTATGATTTAGCTACCAATTTTTGATTTCAATTTTAATGAAGAACCAAAGGGTTCCGAGTTCGAGGGCTAACCTATTAAACCCTAATGGGTACCACTATCTATTTACCGAAATTAGGATTATTCTTCTAATTATAATATTCTTAAAGAATAAATAAATAAAATCAAAAGAAAAAAAGAACTTAAGTTTCTACATATTTTATCGTCGCCCCAAAGGTGCTTACGTACCCGCTAGCCGGGATCAGATGATCGTAGTTCTTTTCAAAAAATTTAGTGTGTTGATTTATTTTAATTTTTGAAAATCGGCCGAGTTTACGTTATTATCAATTTAGTTTTTCAAAAAAAAAACTCCAAAAGGGTCCTAACTTTTTAGTATTCTTATTTTATAAAAAGTTCTCTAAAATGTCCTAATTCTTGAAATAGGTTAATTATTATTTTTAACTTTTCCCTAAAAAGAAAATAACTTTTTTAAATGAGAAATTCTAAAATAACCTAATGCTAAACTAAACTAATATATATAACGAACTACTAAAATAAAATAATTCCATATAATATGTTTATGTGAAAACTAATACTAAAACCCCTATATCGACATATTCACACATTATATTATATTTGTCTAGTAAAATATATAGATATATATATAACAAAAACTAATTTTAACGATTCCTAAACTAATATTCACATCCCTATTTAAATGACTACTATTAAATAACCATTTACTTAAAATTTTATCTAATCTACGTAATATTAGGAAAGTAATACTAAACATATACTATTCTATGTACATATCTATATATACATCATATAATAACGTAACATGATATAATAAATAATAAATAAAACAAGGTTGAACTGAACCTGATTGTTATTGAAGGATCAAGGGACGTACTGCGGTGATGAAGGACGGTGGGGTACTCGCGTGGCCGTTTGTGTTGGAGATGTGACGGTCAGTGCTGATTGGGTGCGTGGACGCTGGGCATGCGGTTGCTGTTGTTGCTGTTAGTCAATAAAGGATGCACAGACGTTGCTGTTAGAGTTGTGTGCAAGAGGGTTGTCACGGGTGCTTATGGGTGTTTGGGTCGCGGCGTATGTAGATTGAGAGTGGTTCATTATTGGGTGGTTACGTGCGAGAAAGGGATCTAGGTTTGGTGCGCGGTGGGTGTTCAGTCGGTGTTGAGAGAGTGGGTCGTCAGTTGGGTGTTTGCTGTCGCGGGGCACGACTGTAATGAAGAAGGATGGGGATGGAGTCAAGTTGCGTCGAAGGAGAGTGCCAGTGGACGTTGGAGTAGAAAGATTGTGGGGGCATCCGTTCGAATGGGTCCTTCGAAGTGGTCGAAGACGAAAGGTTAGAGGCTACTGTTCGCTGTCACGCGAAGATGATAGAGAGGGGATCTAGGTTGTAGTGGTGCTGCACTGTGCAGGTGTAGGTTTGCACGAATATTGTGTGATGAATGAGGATTGTGCTGTGTGTTGATTTCGCTCTCTTTTTTCTGCCATATGCCCTTCTTTTATTTGTACATGAGGTCGAAATCAAATCATATCTGGATATATCTATCATATCTGATTCGATAATTAAACTAGATTCAAATGAATTCAAATCCGATTTAACAAGATCAAACTAAATTCAAATGATTTCATTAGATATAAATTCCGTTTTCATCTCGCTTTTGCAAAGATATAGAAAAATAAAAAGATAGGTGCTTGCTAAGACTCGAACTCAAGACCTTAAACTAAGTCCATTCCAATACTCCAATACTTATCCGTTAGGCCGTTGGCTTATGTCTTAACATTTAGTTCAATTAAATTGTACTTAAAGTACCCGCTTCCCTTAAATAAAATTTTTATACTAAACTAAAACTAAAACCATTTTTTCTAAAATAATTTACTTCCTAAAAATCTACAAAACTCTTTATAATAATTTTTTCTTTTCTTATTCTTTTGGTATTTTCATCATTTTTTTTTTGTTATTTTTATCTTTTATTTTATTTTTTATTTTTGAATTAAGACCCTTTTTGTAAAATAAAATAAACTGAACTAATAGTAATAAGAAATTAGGATTACAAAGGGGCAAAAATTAGGTGTCTACACAATTACATAAAACCTGTAATATTTCATCCCTATATATAAAATAATGATATTCATATTCCATCATGTATTCAAATACATTTGTAGCATTATATCATCTATTTGCTTCATTCCTTGTAATCATTACTCATGTTTATATCTCTTACAAATGTTGAATAATAACGATATATTATACTCTTTCATTTTTATATTAGTATATAAAATAGGTGGACTTTCAAAAGATTACATTGCTTTATTTACAACATCAGATTATACATCTGATTACTTACTTACATCACTTTCATTTGTACAAGAGTTTATTTACATTATTTAAATATTTGGTAACCAAAACATCAAAAATATAGAAGTTACATTCAAAAAGTCAAAAGTACATCAAAAGTTGCTAGGGGACTTAAGTACATCAAAACAACTAGGTCATAAGATATCAAAAGCCCTAACAAGTCTTCTTACTATCTTCTTAGACTTTCGTTTACTTGAACTTGTTGAAGTTGTTGCATCTTCAAAAGGGAACTAGTCGTCTTCTCCATTCCTTTTAAAGTCTGAGCTTATCTCTACTATGACAAGGGTGTTTAGTATAACATCCACTTTATGCACCTCACTTCCACTATCCTATGCTCCATTTTCAAAACTAACTTCTGTTTCAACCTCTACTTCCTTCGGATCCTCCTTAAGATCATCCTTATTGTCAAACCTTACATTTGGCTGATCATCTTAAGGTGGATTCTCTAGTGGTACCATAGGGGGTTCAGGTTATTAGGATTGTAATGGTACTTTTATACTTGTAGTTTCATCTATAAGATACTTAGGAAACCAGTCAATTACACTAGGGAGATAGTTTCTTGGGATATGTAGAACACTCAGGGATACCTGAGCAAAACTTGAGGTGTAATTCCTATCTACTTCTACAATAGTAGGAAAGTACAGTATAGGAATCATTATAAATAAAACCTCGTTTTCTTAGAAGTACTTCTTCTCATAGGTAACTATAGTTGATAAGATTCAGGGTGCTGACCTAACCTAAATGCCAGGGTTGAGCTCATCTACTCTTCATACAGACATTTTATTTGACTACTTATTTTTATTTGTGTTATTTAGATTTCCTATTTCTTGTATTTTTCCTAAATTACCCTCATGTTTATTTTATATTTACAAGAATGCCACTAAGACATCCTTTTAATCCTTTTATTTACAAGTTGACCATTATGTATAAAGAGAATGCATGTGTAGGATTTTAGACAGATTTGAACATTAGTGAAAGACTCTTTGAGTATTTTCTCTTAGAAAGACTCTTTGAGTATTTTCTCTTATTAGCTCTTATCTATCCCTTTAGTAAGGATTGTGGTGAGCAACCTTATCACTCAAATCGGTACATTATATCTGGCAAGTCTTAGCCATGTAGAATTTAGCTGGTACATCATATCTGGTTAGGTAGCTCACAGATTCATTAAAACCCTTACTAAACCCACTCTATTTTCATTCCTTCGGTAGGATTGGACCCACCACTATGACCAGCCTTATTTGTTCTTGGCTCGGTTCACATCATCTTGGTATCAGAGCTTTAGGATTTCATCCTTTGGGGTTTTTGAAGGTTTTCAAGAAGATGCTGCTTTGAATGTGAAGACAAAAGTGATGTGTCTCTGGGGTTGGACATACAAAGAAGTACCATAATGAAATGAATAGAAAAGAAATAGAAGAAAGGCTAGCAAAACCCGAACAGCTATCAAATGGATATGACGTATCGCTCGATCTTACTTGGCCTACAATTTGCCAAATATGACACATTGGTTTGAACTAAAGGGTCACTCGTCATTATTCCTTGTTAAAGGGAATATATAAGAGTTGAAGAGTAACGAGAACACTAAGGTTGCCCAAAGGATACTTAAATAATCTGATATTGATGATTCTACTGCGTATAACAAATGGGGCTTTATATACTCGCCCATTATGGTTACTTTACATGTATGAAAAGACAAAAGGCATATTCTACAATTGGGTTACATGAAACATACTAAAAAAGGGGTAAAAGAGATAAAGAATATTCAGTACAAAAAATGAAAGAATCATTTTGGAATGCTGTATCAGAAGATACGTATCGCTTAGTGGCTGGATATTGGAAATATGATACAAAGTAGGAGAAACAGAAAATACTAGCAGTCGGGAGTTGACCTGATTTGGACCAGGTTGAGGACCAATTGGTTGTGAAAAGAAGTCAGCTTGATTCCAGTTCGGATGCCATTGGTCAGATCGAGAGCTCGCTTCGGCTATTCTTGGGTTATCTTTTAGGATAGAGCATTGCTACTGATTAAGGGTGGATCTAACAAAAGTAAGCACCTAAGGCTCAAGTCGGTAGGAGATCAGTTCGGCATAAGAATCTTTGTATTGGCTTTGGTTTCGGGCTAGTATTCTTTAAGCAAGTCTCTGGAGTACTCTAGCTCGGCTACACGTGATTGGTCAAGGGAGTTGATTCCTATCATCTACTTGAGGGTCTAAGAGATTTATCCTTAAATTTAGAGCGGTCTCTACTCTTTCTTCTGGGGTGGTCGCAGGGTCTTCTTTCATTGGTTGGTGAGGAATCGGGTTGGATACATTAAAGATAGAGGAGATACCATAGTGGTCAGGCAACTTGATCTGGTAGGCGTTGCGGTCGATCTTCTTTAGGACCTTGAATGGATTATCAACTTGAGAAGATAGTTTGCTTTGTCTTAAGTATGGGAATCGCTCTCAATTGAGGTAAATTTATACTAAGTCTCCTAGTTGGAAAGAAACAGTTCGGTGAGTTTGGCTACCAATCTCTTGTTGTCTCTGATTGAATTTAGCGATCTTCTTGGTTATAGACTCCTGTAGCACTTGCAATTCTTAAGCTCAGTTAACTTCAGATTGACTCTCTTCAGCAGTTATTAAGGTATTGATCATGTCTAAGGGAATTTTCATATTAAAGCCGTAGACGACCTCGGATGAGATCCTCCTAATGGTGCTATGGACGGTTCAGTTGTATGCGAATTCCACAACTGGTAGGCACAGATCCCAATTCCTCAAGTTCTTTCCCATAATAGCTCTAAGTAGATTGCTTAGTGTCTTGTTTACCACTTTAGTTTAGTGATCAGTCTGAGGGTGGCTACTAAAGCTGAATACTAGTTTAATCCTAAGTCTTCTTCAAAAATTTTTCCAAAAATAGCTAAAAAATTTTGTGTCTTGATTTGAGAAAATAGTCTTTGATACTCCATGTAGTTGGACAACCTCCTTCGGGATGTTCGGGGCAACCTTAGGACAAAGTCCATGCTAAAGTCAGCCTAAGGTAAGGTTGGTGTTGGTAGAGGCATGTACTCTCCATGGGGTTCTCTCTTCTCTTTAGCACGCTTCCATACTTTACAACTTCCAACTACCTTATGGACATCCATAGCTAAACCTGGCTAATAAAAGTTCTCCTTTAACAGATTGACTATCTTAACCTCCCCTAAAGTGGCCTGAAAATCTACTGCTATGTGTTTCCCTAACTAATAGCTCACATGTAGAGTAGTTCGAAATACATAGCCTGCAGTCTTTGAACATATAGCCATCCTTAAGATATTGTCCTCCAACAACTATTCCTTCTCAATACTATTCAACAATGGAACCAAAGTGAGGGTCATTAGCATACTACTTAGTGATGAGTGAGAATCCCAATAATTTTTTCTGCAAAGTGGTCAGTAGAGTTTGCCGTCATGACAAAGCATTGATGACCATATTTGTGCTTCCCTTCTTGTACCGAATGATGTACGAGAACCCTTCCATAAACTTTAACCACTTGGCTTGCCTCTTTGAAAGCTTGTTCAGACTTTTAAGTTGCCAAATATTGAGGGCCCAAAAAAGGGAGTATAACTCCATCTCATACATAGAATTGTTCAAGGAAAGACCACTAAGTTTTTCATTGTGGTAAGCAATGGGTCATCGCTCCTGCATCAGGACAGCGCTAATTCCTACTTCCGATGCATCGCATTCCAATTTGAAAGGTTTGTTAAAATTTAGCAGTGAAAGGATAGGTGCCAAGGTGAGTTTCTCCTTAATTTCCCTAAAGCTCTATTCAGCTTGGTTGTTCCACCTGAATCCTTCACTCTTCTTCATCATCTCGATCAATGAGGCAGTTATTGTACTAAAGGTTTTGATAAATCACCTATAGAAAGAAGCTAGGCCGTGAAAGCTTTGAACCTCATTGATAATCTTTGGCATTGGCCACTCAAGAATAGCTCGGATCTTCTCTTCGTCTACCCAGACTCCTTATCCTAACACTATAAACCCTAGGAAAATCACCTAGTAAAACATACACCGCTTCACATTCCCATACAACTTCTCAATTCGTACAATGTTAAATACTTTGCGAAGATGTTAAACATGGTCATTCAGGTTGGTACTGTATACTAGTATGTCATTAAAGTATATGACCACACATCTTCTAATCATAGGGTGCAACATATGGTTCATTAACCTTATGAATATACTTGGTGCATTAGTAAGTCCAAATGGTATAATTAACCATTTGTAGAGTTTGTGTCTAGTTTTGAAGGTAGTCTTCCACTCATCTCCTGGCCTTATACGAATGATGGTATCTACTTCGCTAATCAATCTTTGAAAATATCTTGGCACCTTGAAGCTCATTTAGCATATCATCGAGCTTCGATATTTGATATCTGTACTTGATAGTAATCTAGTTGATTGCTTAGCTATCGATGCACATATGCCATGGACCATATTTCTTCAGAACGAGCAAAGCCGGTACTGCACAAGGGTTCATACTTTCCCTTACATATCCTTGCTTTATGAGCTTGTTCGTCTATTTCCTTAGCTCGATTGCTTGCTTAAGGTTCATCTTATACGTAGGTCGGTTGGTAGGGCGACGCATGGATGCAAATTTATATAGTGCTCTATGGCTTGAATTGGAGGTAATCTTCTAGGCATTTCTTTGGGAAACAGGTTGGAAAACTCATTTAGTAAGCTTTGGATCTCTTTAGGTATATTCTCTAATTCCTTCATCTCTAATAATCTCCTAACGAACATGAAAATAGGTTTTCCAGCTTCTTTAGCAGCTTAGAGCTCTTTGCGGCTCATCACTAAGGCCTTCTTCTTACTAGCTCAAGTGAGCTAGTTATGAGTTTCATTTACTTGGGGTGGGGTTAAGGGTTGCAACATAATCTTCTTCCCATCTTTAACAAAGGCATAGGTATTCTTATACCCGTTGTAAGTAACACGTTGGTCGAATAACCACGGTCGTTCAAGCAGTACATGTGAAGTTCCCATAGGGACGACATTGCAAACTACTTCGTCCCTATATACATTTTCAACACTGAATGGTATGGTCACTTGTTTGGTTACATGAAAGCACATTTATCATGAAGATAATGCAGTTTATAAGGTTGCAGATGCTTTGAGGTCAACAGACCCAACCTTTGCACAAAGGACTGTGCAACAACATTAGTACAACTTCCTCCATCTACAATGATCATGCACAATTGGCCTTTGACGGTACACTTGGTATTGAATAGATTCTCCTTTTGGTCCTTTTTAAAGTTTGGTAAGGAATACAAGACTCATTTTAGGACGAGGGTCATTACTTCTTCCTAGTCTGTATAGATACAGGTCTCCTCCTCCTCTTCGACTTTGGGTTTTCCAACATCCTTTTCTTCCTTGAGTTTGCTCTCGTCGGTTCTATTCACTACATCTCCCCAAAGCACCATGATACATTGGTTCGGATACTTAGCAGCCATGTATCCGAAGCCTAAGTATTTAAAGCACTTTACCTCATTAATTTTTCGTCTGGAGGTCTGCCCTTTCTCATATATCCTCGGTGTTGGCCTAACCTTGGCTCAGCTTAGCTGGCTTGCTTAGCCCTATTGGCTTGTTCGGCTTTCATCAGATCGGTCATTCCTATTCTTGGCTCTGTATGGCCTTCTCAGCTTGACTTGAATAGGTTGATATAGTATAGGGGTTCAGGAGAATGTTGGCCCACGTATGCTTGGAACATTTCTCTTTTGTTTTTTAACTCTCTATGCTATCTTGATTGCCTCTTCCAAGGTATAAAACCTCTGCACTTCTACAAAGTTATAAATCTTATACTTGAGCCTAGAAATGAATCTTGATACTATGTGGGCCTTTGATTTTTCCATGTTGGCTCAAATCATTAACATCTGTAACTCTTTTATATAGTCATCAATAGATCGACTTCCTTTGCGAAGCTCCTACAACTTTACAAACGTATCATGTAAGTAAGTTTCAAGTACAAAGCTTCCTCTTAACAACCTTTTCATCTCATCGTAAGTTCTAACACTTTGTCTTCCATCCCTTGTTCTGGCTGCATTTAGATTTTTCCATCACATTGTGGCATACCCAATAAACTCTAGTACGACAAGTTAGACTTTAACAACATCTGTATACCTATAACAGCCAAACACCTTCTCCACCTCCTCTTTTTACTCCAAGTATTCATCGGCATCTCCACTTCTACTGAAGGATGGGATTTGAATCTTGACACTATTTAGTCCTTGAAGAGCTCAGCGTCTTCGTCTCTATACTTGGTAATAGTTAGCATCTTCTTCTTCCTCCCCAAACTCCTCAACATTCAACTCCTCATCATCTTCCTCAATCTCTTCTAACTCCAGTTTTCATTTAGCAGCTTCTCTAGCTCGGGGGGATTGAACTAGGTGATGGGCTCGGCCACCTTAGCTATAGCCCTTCTCTTGAATATTTTCAAGTAGATTTTGTGGTTGTATACCTTAGGATTGTTACCTGTTGACTTTCATTACCATAACTAAACTCTCAACAAGGTTTGTAAGTCTGTTAAGTTTGTCGTCAACGAACCTTGCAGTGTTACTATTATTGTGACCATAACCAAGTTGAGCATTACTACTTTGGTATCCAATAATACCTTGACCACTTGAATCTGACATAGTACAATACTTCTTGTACATATTAACAACTTTCTAACAATCTTAATACTTAATAGTCACTCAAACAGAATAAAAACAAAATTGCTTTGTTTTTGTAATGAAAAATAGAGTAAGAACAAAGTAACAATGAAACTATACTTACTATCACATAAACATATTACAATAGTTACGAAAGGGATACGATAGCCATTAATAGTAAAGTGAGCCAAAACTTTACTACAACTTTACACACTCTCTCTCAGAACCGTACTCTGATACCAACAGAGCTAATGCGTTTCCGCAGTCAGATACATTGAGAAGCACCACAACGAAACGAATTGAAAAGAAATAGAAGAAAGGCTAACAAAACTCGAGCAGTTACCAAATGGATATGATACACTACTTAATCCTACTCGGCCTATAATTCACCCGATATGACACATCGATTCGAATTAAAGGGTCACTCACTATTACTTCTTATTAAAGGGAATATATAAAAGTTGAAGAGTAATGAGAATACTAAGGTTGCTTAAAGGATACTTGAATAATTTGATATTGATGATTCTGCTATGTACAACAAATGGGGGTTTATAGACCTGTCAATTAGGGTTACTTGACATGTATGAAAAGACAAAATGGGTATTCTACAATTAGGTTACATGAAACATACTAAAAAAGGGTAAAAGAGACAAAGAATATTTAGTACGAAAAAAGAAGAAATCATTCTGGAATGTTGTGTTAGAAGACACGTATCACTTGCTGGTTAGATATTGGAAATATGATATAAAGTAGGTGAAATAGAAAATATTGGCAGTCGGGGGCCAACCTGATTTGGACTAAGTTGGGGACCAATTGGTTCTAAAAAGAAGTTAGCTTGATTTGAGGTCGAATGCTATTGGTCCAATTGAGAGCTCGCCTCAGCTTTTGTTGGGTTGTCTTTTGGGACAGAGCATTGCTGTTGATTAGGAGCAGATCTGACATAAGTAAGGACCTAAGGCTCAGGTTGGCAGGAGATCAGTTTGGCATAGGAAGCCCCATCTCAGCTTTGGATTCGGGCTAGTATTTTCTAAGTGAGTCCTTAGAGTCTTTTAGCTTGGCTATGTATGGTTGATCAAGAGGGTTGATTCCTATAAAAAAGAATTGTAGTGATTGGGTAATTTTACATCCTGGGTTTATCATTTGTAATTCCACTTGATTTTTATTTGGGAATCAACTTTGTTTTCTCCATCCTGTCATGGGTTATAGCTTACTATTGGTTTTGAACAAAAGACACAAATGAAGAGGGACTTTTAACTATAATTGTAGAAGGTGTTTGATTTCTTGCAATATCTGCTCCTGATTTTGATTTGGGTGTTTGATTGTGGACTAAAGGTACTTATTTGGGGGTCTCGAGTAGTTGTAGAAAGTAGTATTTGATTTGGACTGTAAAAGACTAAAGGTTGTGTCTTGGGTTCATAGGTCTACATGATTTAGTTGCCCGAGTTGTGTTTGTTTGTGAGAGTAGGGCCGTGAAGTGCGTGTGTGATTTGGAGACTGTTCGTGAGTTCGTAGTGAAGTATTGAATGAAAATCGCAACTATAGGTGCATAAATTGTTGCTGTGGGCGAAGGATAGTGATGCTGTGGTTCACTTGTGTAGTAGTGTAGCTACCTTACATGGCGATGAGTGTAACAATGGAAGTGACCGAGTCATATCACGTACAGTTGAGCTTACGTAAAAGTGCAATGTTGTCTTGTTGAGCTATTGCAAGTAACAGTAAGCGTACGAGTGGGTGGTTGGTGTATGTGAGAAGGTTTAAGACTTGCTGAGATATCGTAACTTCTTGATCGACTTGAACTAACTCTAAGTCGCTGAGTTGAGATTGCATGTCTAAGTAATCTTGAATTTCCCGAACTACTTGATGTAGCTGAGCTGACTTTGTTGGATTATACTACAGTTCGAGTTGCTGTCACAAATTCAAGTACTGTACTACTGTGATCCAAAGTGCCGAAGCCGAGCTTATTGCTATTGTATTGCTTTGTTTAATTTAGTGTATATGTAATTTTTGGTTGAACCTAGGCTTAGTGTTATTTCATTTTATTTTTGTTTAAAAAAAGAAAATTAAACTAGATCAAGTACAATAGCTAGTCCATGTGCTTCAAAATAAATCAGGAATGAAGTCTTGATAAGGGTTTGAACCCCATGCAGGTAAGCACATTTTGTGTTTGCATTTTATTTTCAATCCTATGCATGTAGCAAACATGCGACTAAGATGCATGAGTCACGTGCCTACAATGTGACATGCATCCCTTTTCTCCTTTTCCTTCCTTTCTAAATTTCATGCTTGCAACTTTGTGATTTCCAGAAAATAAAAAGGGAAGTTTCCCTATTCAAACCCCTCAATTTCAACATGTGTTCTAACTCTATATCTTAGGATATTCACCCGAATTTTATGGTTTTAGAAACTACACATAATATACTTTAAATTGGGAAGAAAAAGCACATTTTAATTTTCCTATATCGTGGGTTAGTTTAGACTTGAAAAAAGAAAAAAAATATATTAATACACTTAAATGAAATTTAAAAAATCCTACTCTTTGAGTAATTTCTTTCGAGTCTAAGGTGTGAACATTGTTTATTAATGTGTTTTCATCACTTAGACTAATAATTTCTTAAAAATTCGGAGACGGATTGAGCAAGAATGTCTTAGGCCCTTATACCTATCATCTTCTATTTTGCACTTTTTGGGGTTAAATCCAAGCTACACTAGTATAAATAGGGTGTTAACTTCACATTGAGTATAGATTATGATTTGAAATTCACTCAAAAACACACTTGAACCAAACATTCTATAAGGTGTGAATTTTCTTTCTTTAAAGATAGTACCATTTTGCTAGAAACCGTCCAAAAACTTACTAAACTAGCCACTAGTTTGTTACTGTACGACGTATGCTCCTAAAATCCTTACTTGTTTTTATTTGTTCTTATTTTCTTTGTGTTTAATGCATATTGTGTATTAAATAATAGAGAAATCATGTTTTTAGGAATATAAAACAATTATTTAACGCAATTTTTGTAATACAGTTAATAGGATATATTATTTCTATAATATAATAGCCATATAGTGTTCATAGTTCATAATTGTTTAAATTAAGTATTTTAATTTAATAACTTATAGAATGTTTATCGTGAATCATGTTTGCATATATGATTACTCTTGATTATTTTAATCGTGCTAGATGTTTTGATTAATAAACCGTAGAGTATTTGCTATACATTATGTCTTCGACCTAGTGGCAATGGTGTTTCCAACTTCGATCCGCACGCACTGAGACTTCGAAAGCACTCGTGCCCTGCAAGAGGCAACCCTACCCCTTGTCCTCTTAAAATCCGGGTGGTTACACTTGTTGGTTTTACTGGGTGGGCCATTTAACATCTTGAAGCCCACACATGGAGTAGTTACAAAAAAAAAAAAAAAAAAAAATGGAAAGGGTGCTATAAATGTGCACGGACCGACTTTGCTAAAAACTTGTGATTCTTCTATATCAAATACAGAATGGTTTTTAATACTATAATTGTTGGCTTCAGAAAATATATATGCCTAATATGTGATTGATAATTGGAGATTTACCCGATCATCATTATTCAACCGCATCAAGGTTGTTAAAACTGCTCCAATTAAGATCAGGCCCATGCTATTGTTAAAATATAACTTGCAGTTTTGAGAAATTAATAACAGTGGACTGTATCTTCATACGAAGGATTGCGGCTAGGGTCAATCTTTAAAATTTACAGCTATTGGTTTTACATGTTAAAATGCTGGCGGTGGAATTACGGCTAAAAATTTCTTCATTGTGGAGCTATACATGTGGAACCTTATTCATCAACAATAAGAAAATGTTGTCATGATTTATTACTTTATCTAATCATAATTTGAGCTTTATGGCTAAAGATGTTAGTTGGCATTGAATTGTAACGCTTCAAGGTGCTTTTTAATTTTCACCGCCTGGTATGTTTGCATAAAGGACCATGTGCTTCATTTGAGAAGTATGATAATAGATAATCATCTCCAGCACATACTCCTTTCCAGCTTATTATCTCAGCCCCTATAATTTACTTTTCAAGTTACATTTTATATTTGCTCCAAACAGCTATTGTACTAGCAGGAGGCACCTGCAATTCTATTCTTGCAGTTCACGTGCCCACGGAAAGCAAGCTAAGTTAAGCTGGTCCGACCTGACTCCACTTCGAGCACGAGAGCTCCGACCTCGTCGAGCCTATTCGATGAATCGAATAAAACTGCAGCGAGTGAACAACACGCAGCTGCAATTCCGAGCATCCGAGCTTCCACATGCACTCGAGCTCATTACCGAGCTATAATGATGATGCAGCGATTGTTTGTTCCAATAACCGTGCCTTTCAGAGCAGCTTGACAACAGGATCTGAGCTCCTAAGTACTTACAATCAGTGAAGAGACTGATGATGTTTTGCCAGCTTTGCTACCCCACTCTGCCATCCAAAGTAGTTGAATTCAACAGCTTGGCCAATGATAGTTGTTGACAGAGTATTTTGGACATGAGCCCCTCAAGTTTGACTGGATTTGACTTGTTTCGTGGCCTAAGGTTCACCCTTGTGCACTTAAACCTTAGGCCTGAATAGACCCAGCCTAATAAACCTTGCAACGGTTATAATGTGCAAAATAAGAATGAAACAGCTACATCTTAAATAAGTGAGACACATCGGATATAATGACTCTACTCTCCTACACTTACGGGAGAAGATCTCTTTTGCCAACCGAACTCCAACTATTAGCTTTACTCCACGATAAATATTAGGTCACTATCCAACGGTTAAGCTCTTTACACTTTGCATACAAAGCTTACCTATTACTCTCAAGTATTTCATACTCCCAAGAGTTTTTTGCTAACTTAAGTATCAGAGTGGCTACACCGATCAACCCCCCGGCATCCCCTCACTGTATGTTGTTTTGCAGGCCCTATACGTGTAAAGTCTAAGCGACTATTGGCAAGAACTTTTAAACGACATTTGGCACTGTCTATGGGAAGTTAAATTCCTACACTTAAAACCTTAAACACATACCCCATAAACAATCCTTTAGACATCATGTTTCAATGCGACAAGTAAGAAAATCAACAGTTGGTGAACAATTAACCTGGGGGCAATCAACCCCTTCCAAGAGTTATGCTAGAGGAGCGTTTGGACCATATGGAACGCTTGGCTAAGGAGTATGTTGTGCAGAATAGGGTGCTTCACGCTCACCTAGACAAAGTGGAGTGCCATAGCACGCAAACTCACCACCCCAAAGCTTCAGATGCTCGCACTAGGTGGAATAACATCCAGTAGCAGCAGTAGAATGGAAGGGATCGGCAACTTGATCTGCTATTGCATCAGTAGCCAGTAAGGTCTATGGTTACCCGTAATTGAGCTTTGGTTGGCAATGAACAAGAAGTCGACTTACAGGGAGTATAGACTCATTTGGCTTCACAACAAGCTCATCTGGCTGACAATGCTGACTTGAATGAGCTCCATGCTATGGTAAGGCAGCTCTCTGAGCAGTAGGAGAGCAAGCCTATTAGCGACGCCGAGCTGGTCACTAGTAATAAGACCCCCTTTACTAAGGGTGTTTAGGACGAAGTGCTGTCTCCTAACAGTAAACTTTCATCCCTGGACCATTATGATGGTACGAGCAACCCTGACGACCATCTTCTCCACTTTCGTACCCTTATAAACGGTTATGGTCATGGGGATGCTATAATGTACAGAGCCTTCCCAGGCACTTTGAGAAAGGTGGCTTGGATGTGGTTTAACCACCTCCTTGACAATTCTATTAGCTTTTTTGATGAGCTGGCATGAAGGTTCAGCCTCCATTTTAGGGCTAGCAAGCCTCCATCCAAGAACACATCATCCTTATACCTAGTAAGGCAAGGTAAAGGCGAGTCCCTATGCAACTATGTGGTTCGGTTTAACAACGCCGTGGTCGAGATCCTTCAGCTCGATGAGGGAGTCGCTATCTATGCTGCCCAACTCGGCATTCGACCCTTGGGAGATTTCTTTTGATCGCTTGTGAAGAGCAAGCCAAAGACCCTGGCTGACTTTTGGAACAAAGCCTAGAAGTACATCAACTAGGAAGACAACGTTCGCTCCAGGCGCGACACTGACCAAGAAAGGTCGGGCGGAAAGCAGGACAAGGAAAAATTATCTGTAAAGGATTGCTTCAGCAGTAGGATGCCAAGTAGACCAGGAGGGAGAGCTCTAGGAAGAAGAAGCACCGAGCTGAGAGCAACTCCTTCCCCCCTCTCATTTACAACCATCACATGCCCTTGAGTAGGCCCATTGCTTAGATTTATTCTAAAGTGAAGCATTGGAACTTGCTCTAGAGGTCGTAGAAAATATGGGGGAACCCTAGTGGTCGAAACTCTGACAAATACTGTCAGTTCCACAATAACCACAGCCATACCATCGGAGAGTACTTTCAGTTGAAGAACGTCGTCAAATATACCATTCAGCGTAGCTTCTTTAACGAATATGTGGCTCATTGGAGGAATGACTACCATTCAGACGATGACAGAGATAGGGCACCTCGGAGATGATGAATCGAGAATACCCATGTAGAACAGAATAATGATCGCCACAACGATCGCACCCTTAATAGCGTCATAAATCTGATCATTGGGGGGGTAAGCACACCTTAGGGGCCGACCGATCACTAACAGCTTGGTTAATGCCCCATTAGAGGTGCTAGCAGTAAGGGAGAAGAGATAGAAATTAGACGCTTTCATCTCCTTATCTAACGAAGACCTTGAAGGGGTTGACATACGCTATCAAAACGCCTTAGTGATTGGGCCGATATCTCAAAATTTGAGGTCCTGAAGATTATGGTGGACACTAACAGTTTCACTGATATACTCTTCTTCCATACATACCAGAGGATAAGGAAGAAACTGTCGGTAAAAACAAAGCCGTACCACCATAATCTCATAGGCTGCAATGGAAGTACAGTTTAAGCTAAGGGTATCATCATGTTGGATATGGAACTTAGCGATGATGACTACGTGGTAGAGCAACTGGTCGAGTTCATTATAATTGACTGCCCCTCCTCTTACAATGCGCTCTTGGGAAGACCAAGCTTAAATGCGTTGGGGGTGATCACATCTTCTCTTCACCTGAAGGCTAAATTCTCAACCCCAACTGGGGTGGGAGAATGCAGATATGACTAGAAGTTCTCACGAGAGCTATACGTTAGGGCGACCAAATGAGATGGTGTCTTCACCCTAGAAGCAGGCTGAAAGAGATAAGCCTGAAGAAAAGACTGAAGACGTTTAGATCGAAACCTCACCTGAGCAAACTACAAAAGTCGGGGTTGAGACTCTAATCGAAGTGAAGGACGAAATCATTGCTTTCCTGTAGGCAAATTTGGATAGGTTCGCTTGGTTGGCATTAGACACGCCCAGAATTTCCCCTAACTTAGCGACAGCCTCAACATTGACACTACAATGCGGCCTATTAAACAAAAAAAAAGAGGCATTTTGCTCTAAAACGGTATGTTGCAATCAAGTAGAAAGTGTAGAAGCTGCTCAAAGTCGGCTTCGTAAGAGAGGAGAAATACTTGATGTGGTTAGTGAACGTAGTACTGGTTAAGAAGAAGAATGGGAAGTGACGTATGTGTGTTGAATATACCGACCTCAACAAAGGCTACCTTAAAGATTGTTTCCCCCTCTCTAGGATCGGCTAGCTTGTCGATTCTCTGCCAGGACATGCTTTGCTGAGCTTTATAGACGCCTTCTCGAGGTATAACCAGATCAAAATGGACCTGAAGGATGAAGTCCATATTTCCTTCGTCACCGATTACGTCAGCCATATACTGCATGGCTGAGGCCCTACTTTTAGGCGCACTAGGTTATGGTACTTACGAATCCACCAGTGCGCACCATGTTGCAAAAACCTGATGCGTCTAGATAGATGATGAAGTACACAATGAAATTGAGTGTATACGGAATCTACTATCAACCATGAATGGCCTATAAGGCTTAGGTGTTAGTCGACTTCGTAGTGGAGTATACGAGAGAGGAGGAAGCACCACTAGGTGATGAAAAGCCGGTGTGGACTCTCCATGTCGATGGATCATGCACCTTCGAGGGTAGAGGTAGGGGCCTTATTCTGATCGGCTTGCATAAGGTCACTATTTGTTACACCCTCAAGTTTGGGTTTAATTCCAGTAACGACGAATCCGAATACGAGGCGCTTATCGCCAGTCTCAAGCTAGCCAAGGAGATCGCTGCCGAGCAACTACGGATATTTTCAGACTTTATGCTTGTCGTTTAGTAGATTCGAGGTGAATATGAGGCTAGAGACAACATTATGGCTAGGTAACTTGAAAAAGTGAGAGGTCTCCTAGTGGAATTCCCTTCTTGGGACATTAGGAAAATCCCCCAAATGGAAAATTCCATGGCTGACTAGCTGTCCAAGCTCGCCTCCATAAGTATGCAGAAGCCCGAGGTGAAGGGCAGCAAGATCTTTATTGAGTACCTATCGGAAAAAAGCATAAGCTTGGGCTTGACTGAGGTTTTGGAACTAATTGCAGTAGTACTAGAGTTGAGCTGGATGGATCCTATCTAGAGTTATTTGGAGTAAGGTACACTACCGGAAGACAGGAGGGAGGTGAAGAAGTCTCGGTATTATGCCACCAATTACACACTGTACGACATCTTGTATTGTAGGAGAGTTAGCCTCCCTCTGCTCCGATTCCTCCGAGAAGGGGAATAGCTATGTATTATGGAAGAGCTGTATGCCAGAGTGTACATCAATCACATTCAGTCCCAAGCCCTCTACATACAATCACTATGGACTTGGGTATTACTGGCTCACCATAAGGCAAAACGCAAAGGCCATAGCTTAGAAGTGCCTACAGTGCTAGAATTATGCCCCAATAAGTTATGTGCCCAACACCACCCTCCAACCTTTGATGAGCCCATGGCCTTTTGTATAATGGAGGATTGATATCTTCGGTGCCTTCCCGAAAGCTTCGGGAGGATCGTAGTTCATAATTGTTGCCGTCGATTACTTTACAAAGTGGGTGGAGGTCGAAGCAATGGCCAGAATCATGGAGAGAAGTATTGAGTCTTTCGTCACAAACAACATTCTCTCTTGGTTCGGAGTCCCTTATGCCCTCATTACGGACAATGGCCGATAGTTTAATAATCTTAAATTTAGGGAGTTTTGTGCCAAACACCACATCACCCCACACTTCACCTCGGTTACCTACCTCCAATCAAATGGATAGGTAAAGGAAACCGATCGGGTCATTTTAGATAGCCTGAAGAAGGGCACGAACTGATCTTAGGGTACTTGGGCTAATGAACTGCCTAATCTCTTATGGGGATATAGGATTACCTACTGTAATTCTATGGGTAAGACCACCTTCTGCTTTGCTTTCGGGTTGGAAGTAGTCTTCCCCATCGAACTTGAGCTCCCTAATATCTGGACTCGAAGTTTCGATATTGCCCTTAATGACTCATTGCTATAGGCAAGCGTTGACACAATTGAGGAAATCGGAGACCTTGCTATCGCTCGGGTAACCGTGTACCAACATCAGGATGATCGATATTATGATCAGAAGGTCAGACACAAGGAGTTCAAGGTTGGCAACTTGATGTGCTGAAAACTAGAAGCCACAGGTTTACGCGAAGGGAAAGGTAAGTTGACCCCCAATTGGGAAGACCTGGTTAGAGTCAAGGAGAGATTGGGCAATAGAGCAAACAGGTTGGAAAGATTGGATGGCGAGCTCATCCTGCGTACATGGAACGCCAATAATCTTCGGCTTTATTTTTATTAGAATTCCATTATGTACCATTTTTCTTTTCATTGTGACGAAATAAAAGTTGTTTCATAATTGATTGTCTACTCTCTTTCGCTCCCTTTCTTTTTACTGCCATCCGAGCCTTTGAAGAGGCATATGGATAGTCAACTGGGTAGGTCAGAACACTACCGACCTAGCCCCATAGGGCAACCTTGGTAAGGGAAAACACCTCCTTCATAAAGGAACTCCCCCATATCGGGTAGGTCGGAAGGCCACTAACCTGACCCCCCTAGAGTAACCTTACCAAGGGGAAATACCCCTTACACAAAGGAACTCCAACACACCAGACAGGTTGGAACGCCACCGACTTAACCCCCACTAGGGTAACATCGGCAAGGGGAAATACCCCTTGCATAGAGGAACTCCCCCATCAGTTAACCTTGGCAAGGGTCAACTCCCCTTGTGTAAAGGAATTTATAAATAGATATATTCAAAGACAAAAAGAGAACAAGAGAAGATGTTTAAAAAATATTCATCTATTCATTCATGGATTGTTTAATTACATAATAAAGGCTAGCATCTTGACCCGACTTACATTTTTTTTTTTAAAAAAGAGAGAAATATGCCATCTCCTAAGATTAGCTAGCTCCAGTAATTTAGAAAAGTCTAAGGCATTTATTTACTCGAAGCGTTGATCCATTGGTGCTTGGGGTGGTAAGCCTTGACTTGGAGCGAGGCTTAAGGAATGTGAACCAAGAACAATAGGAGAATCACCCTTAGATGGTTGGTCTTCAAGAACTGCTTTGAGGGCGGCCTCTTGCTAGGCCATTAGGGTAAAAGCTAATGTAGAAATGCCTTGCCCTGCCCCAGCAGTTGAAGGAGCGCCTACATCATTGTCAACCGTCGGGGCAGACTTCCTTTCTTGTATTGGGGCTTCCCTCTTCTCATCAAATGTTGGAGAGTCCAAGAAGTCGAAGAAGCTAAGATCCAGGTCCGAATAATGGAAGATAACCTCCTTCTGAATGTAGTGGGCGGAGTTAGTGGTCAGGTCTTCTAACTCGTCTAACCACTCCTTAGTCTTTTGGTAGTTGAGGATCGCCTTTTTAGGGGCAGCATCGTTAAGGACCTCTTCACTCTCTATCTTGGAGATGATCTCTTCCATCTTTGAGACTCTGTCCTGTAACTCCCCAATTTGCTGCTCCAAAGAGACCTTTAAATCGGTCAGCTCTAGCGAAGTGGCCTTAATGCTCTCGCACTTTGACGCCTTCATTGCTAGCTCAGTTTATAGCTTGGCCATCGACGCTTTTAGCTTGGCATTTTCTTTCTTGAGTCAGGCCCAAGCCTCGCCCTCTTCGTCCAGCCTCTGAGAGAGATGAGCCTTCGTCTTTTGCTCGTTCTCTAACCGAGCCTTTAAGTCATTAGCCTTCTTGGCCACCTTCTCAACATTATCCTTCTCCCGCTCCGCATCTTTGAGCCTCGCCTCAAGCCCTACCACCTGCGCAATAGAACGGCATAAATGCCTATTAGCCTTGGTGAATTTTCACAAGTACATCTTACTAGAAGTTTCTGCCTCCAGCAAGTACTTCTCGTATTAATGTAACACCTCCTAAAAGCCCTTTATCTTTTTTTGGGTAGCATCGAACTTGTTCAGTTGAAGCAGCACTTAGCTGTGGTACTGTAAATTGAAAATGGAGCCCACCATTAATACAATTAACACATAAAAGCACAACAACACAGAAGTAATGAAAACTTACCTGCTGCATTAGTGTGCTCAAGTAGCCTACTATTTGTATGGGGTCATCCCTACCCTCATGATAGAGCCCTTCGAGGATAGCCCAGTCGCTAAGAGTGTAAGACTTATTGAAGCTTGGTAGTTGAGTGTCCAGTGCTACAGCGTCAAATTGTTAGCACGGACCTCCCACTTCGGCTTGAGAAGCTTCCCCCGAGCCCTTTTCATCTGTTATTTGAAGGCTTCCCTTAAGAGCTCCTTGTCCTGAGAAGTGCATGGTACCTCTTGGAACGAGTTCGACCTTATCCCCATTAGCCTAAAATTGTTAAGGACTTCAAAAAATGCATCTCCCATGTCGTCGACGCTCTTATAGGGATGAGCCATAGGCTACTCATTTCACTTCCCCTTATTCAAAGGCGCCCTCGCCAGGGGCCTTTGCTTCTTCGCTTTGGGACTAGGTTCCTCGACTGTCTTGGGAGCTTTATGCTTCTGGCTAGCAGCTTGAGGAAGGGCGGCCACTTGCTCAATCTCTTCCTCCTTTGCTTTTGGAGCAGAAAGCATCAGCACATCGGACCCCTTTGCTTTGTCACCTTCATCGCCTAAGATAATGGGCTCAATTGAAGGGGTAAGGGCAAGATCGGGCAGAGCCACACCTAAGGGCTCTACATCAACGGGCTCGTCCTGGATGCTGAGGGGAATCCCTTGAGGAATAGACCTTAACCGTGCCTTATTAGTCTTGCCAAGCCCTGGCTTCGCCCTTACTACCTTTGCCTTTGGCGAGTTTGCTTTGGTTCGCACTTGGCACTTGCTCATTAGTCGTCCACAGATGGATGAGGCATCTTTAAGGCCAAATTTTTGTAAAGCGCCTGAAAAGCCTTTAGAACCCTCCACTTATTAGGTGAGATTTGCAATGGACTGCAGTGGTGGTAGTTAAAGAACTCCTTCTTGAAGCGACTTGGACGGAGGTACTGCTCGAACTTTAGGTACTTCTCGAATACTGCAAAATGCTTCCTTAATGGAGGGCCACTCGTTCGTCCTTGCCTGGCAACCTAATCTGCTACCTAAGGATCACCTCCATAAGAAAGTTGCTCATGATCTAACTGGGGGTAGATTGCTTGCTTTTACTCAAACGACCGCTAGGCCCCTTGCCCATCTCAAGAGCATCAAATAAATCCTTTGCAGGTAGGGGAACGATTGCACATATATCCCTAGGGATGACATTGATAATTTTAGCCTTGTCTAGTGCTTCTATGCCCATCCTCATAGGTTTGTTGAGTTGTGTTAGTGACGAGACCCCATCTTCCTACGCCTGAGGGTGATTACTCCTTATAGACTTTGAACTATAGAGAGATTCAGTAACGAAGAGAAACTAATCTCACCTCTGTTGGTTGACATGGCTGTAATACTCGAAAAAGGAAGAAAAGCTTTGAGAAAGTTCAAACTATTTCGAAGAAAGTTTTTAAGTTTGATAATGGTAGAGCAAAGAGATTGTAGAAAAGCGGTCTCTCTTTAGGATCCTCCTATTTATAGGGAAACCGCCTAGGAAGCCATACAGGTGGTTATAGGGATTCGTATAAGTACGAGTCCCTTGGAATGCTACGTAGCAAACATGTGGAAAGCATTTTGATCGGACAGTTACCTTTAAAAGGCAAAAGGCATGTAGCTGCACGCTAGTTTGCGACAAGACGATACTTATCATGTTGCATTTAATGCACGGAATATAGGCGAGCAAAACTCATATTTTGAAAAAGTTCCTTTGACAAGAAGCTTCTTCAAAGCTCATCCGACTTCCACCTGATTGACATGATAAAGTCATGATGCAGTTGCGTCTGTTCGGTCCTTGTCGAGTACCATTAGGATAGACCGGTTCGTAGCCTTGAAGCGCTTGCCCAGTACGTTGCATAGGTATCCTACTTTGATACCCCAACCTAAGCCTTACTTAGAGCTCCAACACTTCACTTCGGAACTCTTGACCATTCCTATTCATCTCACTTCGGATATTTTTGGCCCGAGTATCACTACCTTGAACGTCTTCATCTTGACTGCCTTTTAGTTTGGACTCATGCGCTTACCACATCGGCCCCATAGCATTAAGATGGATTCCTTTGAGTTAGATCGGTTATGCCTGAGCAGCTCATATATCTCTTCTCCTTGCCTTCGCCTTGGTAATGAGACTATAAGGGGAGGGGTAGGGGGTAGCGTAGTGGTGGTGGGAGACAAGTGTTGACAGGGCACTTTGGCCATGGGCCGTTTAGGCCCGACTAGATCTAATGTGTCTCGTAGCCATGGGCTTACCCTTGTAGGCTTAAGCCCTAGGCCTGAATGGACTAAGCCTAGTAAGCTCTATAACGGCTATAATGCGCAAGATAAGAATGAAACTGCTACGTTATAAATAAGTGGGATACGTCGGGTATAACGACTCTATTCTCTTACACTTGCGAGAGAAGATCTTTCCCCCCAACTGACCTCCAACTGTCGGCTCCATTCCATTATAAATACCAGGTTACTTTCTAACGGTAAAACTCTCTATACTCTGCATACTAAGCCTGTGTATTACCTTTAAGTATTTCATACTCTCAAGAGCCCACTGTTAACTTAAGCATTGGAGTGGCAATACCGAACAACCCCCTAACGTCCCTTCATTATGTGTTATTTCTAAGGCCCTATATGTGCAGAGTTCAAACGACTACTAGTAGGAACTTTGAGATGACAATAGTGATTTACAATTGTTGCTAGTAGAAGAGAAATTCTCAGGAAGGTTTGAAATATCTTTAACCAAGTTGATTTGGGCTTCATGCTGAGCCAAGCTCCATAATAAAAACCCAAGCTCAATAATGCTTCAACCATGTTCGATCTCCTTTCGACTGAGTTGCCAATTTGCAACTGTAAACTATACTGTATAATGACACGATCGAGCTTTATGCCTAATTGTTGACTAGCAGCGATTTGGAGCAGTGGGTGCCAGGTTGCATTGCAATTTCAAGTGTTTGAACTATCTACATTTTGTTGACTAGTAAGTTCAAGCTTACAACACTAGCGCTAGTGTAGCAAGGCCGAGTAATACTTTCAATCCTTGTACCAAAGCAAAGCTGTCTAAGCTTCTTTGCAACACGAGCTCAAGCTTCATTCCTAACCAACAACAAGATTAGTCCGTTACTGAAAATGGAATTAAGTCTCATGAAACAATACCCAAGTTGAGCATCCCTCACCAACTTAATAAAGCAAAGTGTAAACAATAGGCGAGTTAAGTAAAAGTCACGGAGCTAACATACACTAACTTGAGTTGAAACAAATTTGAGCAGCTACAACAAAGAACATACCGACCTGACCAATCCCTTGATGGAGCAGCAATGACATGCTCGAGCTCCATCTTCTCACTTACCTAGGTATGAGAAAATTGACCTTGAGTAGAATATAATCTGAACAAAAAATAGCAGACCTAGTGAAAGACTTATTTCCAAGTATATCTCTAATCTAAGCTCTACTTTGCAATAGCAGCTTGTGTACTCTACTTCTCACGTACCTTCACCACTGATTGAGCTGAATGGCTATTGAATGTACAAGTTGAGCTCCTCTTTTGTCAATACACACGGCTAGTTCAAGCTGTAGAACTGAGTCGAACTATACAAAAAAAGGATCATGTGATTGTTAACATGTTGAGCCAAGTTGTAGTACATTAAAACCAATTTGAGAAGCTACATCTGAACACCTCATGAGCATTAAGTTTGAGTTCATACGAAACGAGGCAGTTGTAGTCTGGATTGCCCATAGAGCTAATATTAAACTAAGTTAGCATGAGTTGTCAGTTTGTACGAAAAGAACTACCTAAGCGACTAAGCTACGTTTTGATACCCTTCTACCATTGGGGAATTCAAGTACAACTCATATATCTTAGCTAAGTTCCCCTCCTCTTTCTTATTTGCATTGTAATAAATCCTTTTTATTACATCTTTTATATTTTCATAAATATGAGCTATCCGCTTCATGCATAATACTTCAAGCACAATGATGCCTAGTAGAGACTTAGGACAATTAAAATACAAGCCTTAAGAGCCCCACTTATACACCAACTCTCATTCTCGAATCCTTAACAATGAGAGTTAGGGGGGTAGGGGGCAAGAGATGTTAGAAGGAGAATCCACTTGCTTCACCGCTTTACTTAGCACATGTCATGTTCCATGCGGATGACCTACCTGCTCTACTCACCTCTTTAGGCAACATCTCTACTTAGTATAGGTCATGTCTAGCTAGGACTGCTTGCTTGCTCCACATAGCATAAGATATGTTTGACATAGATGACTTACCTGCCCCTTTTGCCTCTCCAGCCATTGTTAGTTGGAACGCCACAAACTTAACCACATCGGGTAACTTCGTTGATAGGACACTCGTTTGTACATTCGAGAAACTTTCTTTTTGCCTCTTTAAGCATCATCAGTTAGAATACCACCAACTCGATCACATCGAGTAACCTCGTCGATAGGACACTAGTTCGTACATCGAGAAACTCCCCTCTTGCTTCTTTAAGCATCATCAGTTAGAACACTACCAACTCGATTACATCAAGTAACCTCGTCAATAGGGCACTAGTTTGTACATTTGAGGAACTCCCCTCTTGCTTGTTTAGTTATCGTTAGTTGGAATGCCACCAACTTGACCACATCGAGTAACCTCGTCAATAGAACACTAGTTCGTACATTAAAGGAACTCTACTCTTGTCTCTTTAAGCATCGTTAGTTAGAATGCCAACAACTTGATCATACCAGGTAGTCTCGTCGATAGGACATTAGTTTATACATTCGAAGAACTCCCTTACCTTGGCCACCTTAACTTTCTCAAGCCTTCCTTTGCCTCGACTTCCTCAAGCATTAGGCTCTGTAGGCCCCACCTCAGCTTCTTTAGGCTTACCTCGACCTTTGCCTCTTCAAGCCATGCCTTGTTTTGGAGCATTGGGAGCCCATTCATATGCTTACTCTCTTTGCTGAACTCTTTGATAATGAGCATTAGGGAGCCCATTCATATGCTTACTCTCTTTACTAAACTCTTCGATAATGAGAATTAAGGGGTAAGTATTGGTAAGCCTTTTAAGGCATAGGCCTCTTAAGCCCAAACCGATAGCCCCATGATGAAGGTCTAGCTTTAATAACCTAATTTAGATACAACTTAGCTTGCAGATATGGGGTCTCTCTCTTTCTCTCTCTCTCATGCTCCTTAGTATTCTTGCTCATAGCCATCATGTTAACCTAAGCATCAAAATGGCTGCATCGAAGCACCCTCTAGCATTGTCATCGTAACCCCTTTTTCTTTATCTTATAGGTATCATACGATGGAACGAATTATCTTAATCTCTATTGGAAAAATTCGAAGACGACAACATGTTATTTATTTATCAAAAATAAAATATTCTTCACTTGTTGAAAAAGACTTTAAAACATGATATATTTTTATAATTTATACAATTTGAAATGATAAAATATAACATTTTGTCTTTCTTAGTAATAAAAAAAAAAAAAAACCATTTTGCAAGTTTTAGAAAGTTTAAATACTATTTTTCAATAATATGATCTCTTTTTTAAAGAAAGAAATAGATGCATAAACAAGAACTAGAAGTCATACTTTACCATTTATACCAAAAGGTGGCCTTTGGAATCTAAAACGGGAAAAATGTTTTGGGTATTTGTTTCTTCCCTTTGAGTTTGCTCTTTTATTAATAGGGCGACATAAGTGTGGGCTTGAACTTATCCGTACACCTTGTTTGGCGAGGTGATAAAGAAGGTAGGAGGAAGGGATTAGTCATCCCTATCTAAAACTTTACATAGGTAGATCTCGCTCCCAGTTCTTCCTTAGGATGTTCTAACTTCTAAACGGACCTGTTAAGTTCTCCTTCATATTTTCATAAGATGCATTATCTCGTTGTATTTTACAATATATACCCATCCTCCCTCAATAATCTCATTTCGAAAATGATCAAAAGTGAGAAAAGTTATCGAAAAACTTCATTAAAAATTATGTATTTGATAAAAATTGAGTCATTTATTATTATCATGTTTGGATTGATAAAATCAAGAAAATATTATTATTTTATTTTAAATTCTCAATAAAATTTCTCAATAGTTTTTTTTTTTACCATTTATGGTCACTATATTTAGTTTTGTAATTTTTCTTTTTGTCTTAATCTTTCATTCTTCCTCTTCCTTTCCCCTTTCGATTTCGAATGACTAGCACAATAGCCATCCAGTCAAAAAAAAGAAAAAGAAAAAAAAGGAAAATGTCTATATTCATATTATTATCTCAAAAGTAAATAAATATATTTGTATGCTTAGTTCATATTTTAACATATGAGTTCATATTGCGTGATCTAATACAATTGTAATATAATGTAATCTCTTATTACAAAACGGGAGATAGCTTGACACGTATCTTTTTTTTTATTAATTTTTTTTCTTCTTGTCAATTTCAAAAATTGAAAATTAAAAAAAAAAATTTAGTTTGCTGAGGACAAGACTTAAACCCACTGCATATAAATTACATTATTAACTCTATATCCATTTGACTAATAAGTCCATTTCGTTTATTAATGAATTAAAATTTATTTGAATTAATAGGTTGGAAAACTCATTTAATAAGCTTCAGATCTTTTTTGCAACATTTTGTAATTCTCGCATCTCTAGCAATCTTATAACCAACAGGAACATGGGTTCTTTAGCCTTCTAAGTAGATCGAAGATCTCTTTGGCTCATAACTAAGGTCTTCTTCTTATTAGCTTAAGTGAGTTGGTTATGGGTTTCATTTACTTGGGACGAGGTTAGGGGTTGCAATACAATTTTCCTTACTTCCTTAACAAAAGCATAGGTGCTCTTATACCCGTCGTGTGTTATATATCAGTTGAACAACCAAGGTCATCCAAGCACAGATGTGAAATTCTCATAAGGACGACATTGCATACTACTTTATCCTTGTACACATTCTAACACTGAATAGCACGATTACTTGTTCAATCACATGCAAAGGACTTTTATCATGAAGCCAATGCAGCTTATAAGGTTAGGGATGTTTTGAGATCGGTAGGCCCAATCTCTGCACAAAAGATTGTGCAACCATATTAGAATAGCTTCTCCCATCTACTATGATCATGCATAATTGGCCTTTGACAGTACACTTGGTATGGAATAGATTATCCCTGTGGTCCTCCTTAGAGTCCAGTAAGAAACTTAGTACTCATCTCAAGACTAAGGTCATCACTTTTCTTGGGTTAGCATAGACATAAGTCTCCTCTTCCTCTTGGGCTTCGGGTTTTCCAACATTTTTCTCGAGCTCGCTTTCGTCGATGCTATCTACTATATCTCCTTGAAGCACCATGATGCGTCAGTTTGGACATTCAGAGGCCATATGTTAAAAGCTTAAGCATTTAAAGCACCTTACCTCATTGGTTTTTTGTCTAAAGGTTAGCCCTTTCTTATATACTCTCAGGGTCGGCCTAACCTTGGCTTAGCTTGGTTGATTAGATTGGCCTTACTAGCTTGTTCAGCTATCATTAGATCGGTCATTCTTATCCTCAGCCCCGAGTGGCCTCTTTAGCTTGACTCTATCATGTCGGCGCGATACTATGACTCGCGAGAATGTTGACCCAAGTTGGCTCAGAACACTTCTCTCTGCCTTTTGACCCTCTATGTTATCTTAATGGCCTCTTTCAATATATAAAACCTCTGTACTTCCACGATATTGCGAATTTCATACATGAGCCTAGAAATGAATCTCGATACTATGCGGGCCTCTAGTTCTTCCACGTCGGCTTGGATCATTAATATCTAGAACCCCCTGACGTAGTCATCAACAGATTGGTTTCCTTGGTGCAGTTTCTGCAATTTTGCAAAAGTATCTTGTAGATAAGTTTGGGACATAAATCTTCCCCTTAGCAACCTTTTCATCTGATCGCAGGTTTTGACACCTCATCTCCCATCTTGTGCTTTAGCTGCATTTAGTTTTTTCCACCATATGGTGGCATACCCAGTAAACTCTAATGCAACAAGTTAAACTTTGACGGCATCTTCATACTCATAACGTTCAAATACTTTTTCGACCTTCTCTTTTCACTCCAAGTATTCATCTGCATCTCTACTTCTACCGAAGGGTGGAATTTACACCTTGACATTGTTTAGCCCATGAGGGACTCAACGTCCTTGTCCCTATGCTTGGTAATAATCAACTTCTTTTTGTTCACCAAACCCTTCAACATCCAGCTCCTCATCATCTTCTCCAATCTCCTTCAACTCTAGTCTTTGTCTAGGAACTCGGTCTGCTACTCCTCCAGCCTATAGTGGTTGAATTGGGTGATTAGTTCGATTGCCTTGGCCATGGTATCTCTTAGGGGTGTCTTCTTGTAAGTTTTGCTGTTGCACATCTTAAGGTTGTTGTCTATTAACTTGTATTGCTGTGACTAGACTCTCAATAAGATTTATGAGTCTATCAAGTTTGTCATCAACTAACCTTGGAGTGTTACTATCATTATAACCACGACTAGGTTAAACACCACTGCTCTTGTCACTAATGACACTTTGAACACTTGAATCTAACATGGTATAGTACTTCTTAAATGGATTAACAACTTGCAAATAACTTCAATAGTTGATAGTCACTCAAATAGAATAGAAACAAACTTGCTTTGATTCTAGCGAAGCTGATGCGTCTTTGAAGTTGGACATACAGAGAGGAACTACAACAAAGTAAATCAAGAAAATAAAATGGGGTTTTTTTTTTAGCAAAATCTAGGCAGCTGCTGAATAGATATGACACATCACTCGATCCTACTCGGCTTATAATCCACCGGATATGATACATCGGTCTGAACTGAAGGGTCACTCGCTACTACTTCTTACTAAAGGGAATAGATAAAAGTTGAATGATAATGAGGATACTAAGGTTGCTCAAAGTGAATAATTTCTCTATTGATTGGATGATCCCCTGCATACAAAAAAGTTAAGGGTTTATATACCCATTTACTAGAGTTACTTTACATGTATGAAAAGGCAAAAGGGTATTTTGCAACTAAGTTACATAAATAATACCAAAAGGGGTAAAAGGGGCAAAGAATATTCAATGCAGAAGAGGAAAGAATCATTTTGGAATATTGTGTCAGAAGATACGTGTCACTTGGTGGCTAAACATTAGGAATATGACATAAAGTAAGCGAAAATAGGAAAGCGTTGTAGTTAGGGGTAGACCTAATTTGGATCAGGTTGGGGACTAAATAGTTCTTTTGACGATGAGTCAGCTCGATTTGGAGTCGGATGCCTGTGGTCGGATCAAGAGCTCACATAAGCTATTCTTAGGCTGTCTTCTAGGATAAAGCATCATTGTTGAACAGGAACGAATTTGACACAAATAAGAATCGGATGGTTAGGTCGATAGGAGACCAATTTGGGATAGGAGTTCCTGTCTTGGCTATGGCTTAGAGCTAGTATCCTCCGAACGAGTCCTTGAAGTCCTCTAGCTCGACTATGCTCGATCAATTCAGGGAGTTGATTCTTATCATGAAGCTCATAAACTTGTTTGCAGTAATCTTTGATGAAACGACTCCTTCGAGGACCTTCAGACACTTTACAAGTAAAACATCAATAAAAATGCACAAGATTGAGCCAACATAAGGAGCTAATGACAACTTAGTCAAAGTACTACTATACTAAGCACTAAGCATGACTTAAAGTCCTAGACACTTGAGCGACGCACCCGGTAGGTCACTTAACCCCCTGTAGTTCAACAATACTCAAATACTTAAGCTTATGCTACCACTTAGCAACTTAAACAATGGGGGGGGAGTGAACTTAAAATAAGCCATGTATTATGAGGAGACAACATAAGATGCACAAAAATATGTTCGTTAATAAGTGTTATATGTACAAGGCTTTAAGGATTAACATCTTAGCCCCGAATGCAACAAAATGAAAAAAGGGAAAAAAGGAAAATAGATAAAAAGGGGATGAAAAAGAAAATAAAGCAACCAAGGAGAGTCGCTACTAAGCTCCAGTTCAATTAGTGAAGAAAGCTAAGGTCAAGACTAAGGTACTTCTAAGGGACTTCAGCTTTTACTGGTCTCACTCCCTCCATACCAGCTTTAGTGGTTACCCTTTGGAATTAGGGCCTTGTAATGATCTCTGTGAAAATCTGTTGAATGGCTTGATAGGAATCAGACTAATAGACCCTTGACTTGAGCCTAAAGACTAAAAAGCATGGCTTAGCGAGTTCTTTCTTTTTGCCATATAACTAAAGAGTCTGAACTGCTGCAATTTGCCGACCTGATGCCTTGGCTAAGTAGGACCCTCTTATACTTATCAATAGTCACTAACTGTTGACTAGAGGTGTATTCATATGACAGCTCGGTACATCTAACTAACTCCTCATTAGACCTAAATTTAAGCTGTACCCAATATGTTTGAGTTGAATTCACCTCGAAAGAATTACCTGATTAGCTTAGCATTGCTGAACTGTCACTTTAGCTTGGCATCATCATTTAACAACACTTAGGCTAGTTGAATAGTTATCTTCCTTTTTGTAAAGGGTACAACCACTAGCCACCCGCTATGTGTTTGAGGACCCCTATGACAAAATCTTTCGTATAGGATATCCCTTTTTATTATATTTTCAATTATACCATTTTGTCATTCCTTGTACATTACTTCTTTTGGACATTACCCTTTTTGTCTTTCCATTTTAGATAGGTTGCCCTAGCATTTTAGGTATAAATATCCTTGTAATATGTAGCTGCATATCATCATTTATTTGATATTGAAAATATTCCTTTTTGTAAACATTGCTCTTAGCTTGTTTGCTTATTTCACTTGTATCCTAACCCTTAAGTAAAGTTAGATGGTAAGTATTCTAATTAGACCAGCTTGTATATCATATCGAGTTGACCTGTGAGTCATCGAAGATTTCCTTAATGTGTCATATCCTCGGAATCCGTTTGTAGGTTGCTTGTTTACTTTCCTATCCTATTTTTTGCATATTTCCATCTTCATTTTTAAGCTTTTGGCAAGCTTAGACCTACCCCTTTAAGACCAACCTTGTCAATCCTTAGCTTCAGTTCATATCATGGCTTCTAAGGTCAGGTTATGACTATCTCTTAGCTTGACCACCTAAGCTTGGAATCCAACCCGAGCCTCCTCGAGCTCTTTTACCCTCCTCTTTACCTCCCCCCTTATCTCAGTTAGCTTGTGCTCATGAGTATCCACTAAAGCTACAAGCTTATTAACCCTCTTCTTTATGGCCTTTGCTTGAGCTGCCTCATCAACAAGCCTCTTATTCTATACCTCTAGGTCATCATAGGTCAAGATTAGATCCTCGTTCTTCTTCCCTACCTCAACCTCCTCCTGGAGCTTGGAGACCTACTCTTCCAAGTAAGCAGCCCTTCTATGAGCCACCTACAATACAAACAAAGTAAGACATCGAGTGTTTCACAATAGTTTGACCAAAAGAAAAATAAACATACCTCCCCACAAAGCTCGCAGTTGCGAGTGAAGGCAAAGTCATAGATCCTAACGGCTTGCATACAAAACAAAGAAACTATTAGCTACTAAGCTAATTCATAAACATTAGACACTCACTACAAGTGAACCTTACCTCACGCAACTTGCCTATGGCCACTATAGTGACCTTGGCATCTGTCTTGCCATAAAAAAGCCTAGGGATGTCCAACTTAAAGTCCATGGTTATTAAGATCGACTCCTTCCCATGACCAAATGAGCATCGGGGCTCGTCATTGATCTTCAACACCTTTACCTGCAGTCTTATAGTCTCCTTTGAATCTTACAGTAACTATTGCTGTTAGCCCCTCGCCTCATCATCAAAGGGCTTGTCCATGATCCACATTTCAGGCATTGTTAGGCCTTTGGTAGAGAAAGTTATAATAGCATTACTAGAGCCACCACCAGATGTAAGGGCCGATCTACTAAAGTCCCCTTAAGAGCTTGCCTCATAAGAGTAGCTAAGTGAACCCCCATTAGTACAACCTTAGGGACTTGTAGCTACCCTAAGCCCTTCTTGCTCTTCTTTCCCTCTAAGAGATTGGTGCCCTTCTTGCTCTTCTTCCTTGGAAGGGAATCTTCATGCCCTCTAGCAATAGTTGAGGTCCCTATCTCCTAGACTCAGCCTTTCTTCTTCTTCTTGGCCTATTCTCGAAGCCTTTTCTTATGGACCTCCTCCATAGACTATTAGATCTCCTCTTTAATGATCTATAAGGCTGTAAACATAGATACATGGTTAGTTAAAAAATAGCTAAACAAAAAATAAAATTAATAGTACCAAGGATGCGCAGCTTCATACCCCTTTCACAATAATGACATAAAGCAGTGAACTCTTAATTATCCCCTTCAACTAGGCTCCTGACCAATACTTGTCTCATTGCTAAACGACAGCTTCCCTTGGATGTAGTTGGAGACCTAAGTGTAGATGTTGAACTGGCCTCCAACCCGGAAGGTCTAATCAAGGATTTCTTCCTTAGCACCATCATCCTTTGCAACTATTTAGTCTATTGAGATCTTCTTAATTTGCCGGGATCACTCGGTAGGGAAGAACGAGTCCCCATTTGACCTTACTTGGACAAACTTATACTTCCAACCCTCTACGTTAGATTTTAGCCCTCGAAATATCTTTACATGCTCATTCCAGGTTGAGCAATAGATTTAACCATTGAGGGTTGGCTTTAGAATACAGAAATGTTTGAAGAGTCGAGCTGTGGGTCTCTACAGATGGTACACAAGACTGCCTTGAACCCAAGCAATTGTATCCATGCATTTGAGTGCAGAGAGCTTGAACAAATCCTAAAGTACTTAAAGAATTCAACTTAAAACTTTAGAAGGGTAGCTGAAGCCCAAGTTTAAACAACTTGCATACAGACAAAACGACCTCTTGCCCCTGAAGTTACGTACCCTCTCCTCATTCTTAAGCCTCTCTACAATCTAACCGCCCCATCTTGCATAGCCATATACATCGCATTGAACGCCTTGGCATCGTACTAGTATGATATGCAATATACAGCATTTGCGTTCTTGGTCTTTTAGAAAAGTAGCTCCACCACCTCTCTATCTTCCCCATTGTTGGTGTACCTCTCTTGAGGCCTCTCCACCGTAACCTTCCTCCTTAGCTCTTAAGGCTACATATCGCTGTCAGCGCTCGCTACCATCACCATTTGTCAGGGGTTGGGTGGGGGGAATGGGATTGGTCATTGCCTTATGGGTTTGGCAGAGACTTCGCTAGAAGTTGAAAGATTACCTTGGAACCTTGAGCTACTTTGATAAACCATTGTAGTATCACTTTATGTGCAGGTTGAGGTAACATTAGGTGTATTTAGCTTTGAAAGAAGGTTGAGAAATCTCTAAAGAAATTTAGACAAACTTTCGATAAGAAAGAGATTGAAGGTGAAGAAATGCGAATGTTCTCGATGCAGTGCATACTGTCCTAAGTGTCATTAATGAGCCTTGAGCAACTCAAAAGTCACGTCGGTGAAATCAACCATCATGTCACATACATAGGTGCTCAATTGCCTTGGTCCTCGACTAACAAACCTAGGTTTACTACTTACCTCATCAAAATCACTCCATTGCAGCTTAAGCATAGGCTTTTAGAGTTCAAGATGGCCTACTCTCCTTGCTATATTAATGCTAATGAGAGTAAGGAGGGGGAGGGGTAAGTATTGATAGGCCATTCTGGGCTTAGGCTCCAAATGCGCAAGTCTAAGTGTCTTTGCTTACTCAGGTATCCTTAAACACCACTTCATGATGAAGGCCTTAACTCCCTTTAGCAATTCGACTTGCTTGACCCCCCTTATGAACTCACTCCAACCTAAGTCAAGCAACTTACTCGAGTATCCCCGAGTACCCTATTTGGTTTACTCGTGAACAAGTATGACCTACTCAGGCCTAACTCGAGCACATTTCCACCTTAACCTTCTCGAATCCCTCAAAGACTTTATCTAGCACCTTCTACGAGCTCGACTCCTAAGGCCTTAGGACCCCTCGCTTCTTGAGCCGCTTGATCTAAGCTTACTATGCTATGCCAACCCCAACCTCTGAGCACATGCTTGGTGCTTGAGGCACAACCTAAAGCCTCCAGCAACTCTCTCTCTCTCTCTCTCCTTCCCTCGTTAAAATGCTCTCTAGCAACCATCACTTTAAATGTGACAACCTCCCTTACTAACCTTGAGTTGGCTTTGTCCTCTCCCATATTGCATACGTATGTGTCCTACAATTGCCACTTATGAGCCAATCCCTACTTGCTACATGTCTCTAGTAGATAGGCTTCGTGTCCTATAAATAAGTTATAGAGTCAAAGATATAAAAGATTCAACTCTTAGAACTCTCACTTGATTCTTTTTATATGCACAATATCTTTCCTGCTATTCCCTTGCTATTAAGTATTGGAGGGTCTTTTCTAGCTTTATAACAAGAAGCTTTCTTACAAGTCTACCATCATATATGACTATCGAACCACCACACTACCCCTCTTCGTGATCAGACCATCACTACCCATTAACTTTGTGTTTCCTCTTCTTGTATTTCTTTTCAGCCCCAAACTTGCCTCTCTTTGATTGAATCACGGTCGGCAAATAATCGCAATACCATCTGGCCTTTCCCAAGAAAACTGAAAAATTAAAAAGAAATGCTGATGGCCATCAAACAAATGAATAGTTCAATGAGTCTCATTGAGCTTGAACCGAGCATGAAATGTGCAGCATTAAAATCTACATGATTTAAACGAGATGAGATTTTCAAGTTATGAACTAAATTCTAATTTCTAACTCACTATCTCATAAATATTAGAAAGATTGCTAATAATCATCTGCAACGACGGGTGGAATTAATTGCCAAGACCCAGGTGAAACAAAGCAGCCAAAAAGAAACTAGTTTTCTGAACTGACTTTCAAGTTACAATTACCAATATATATTCCAAAAATCCAACTCCACACTTTGAAAATCAATAGGACACCGAGTTCAAATACTCTACTTCGTCTGTTTCAACTTCTTTCTCAATTTACTTTTCCTATCTTACACTACCTAACAGAATAACGTACAAAAATTGTAATCTATGTACAGACCTAGATCAAACTTGGCAAATCATTCCCACTTCTAAAGTAGATGCATGAGGCATCGTTAAAGCATATGCAGGAGATCTGCAATTCCTCTGTAAGAAATCATAACCGAGGTTTATGGCAAGCTTTCTAAGAAAACTTGAACCTTGCTTTGCTTTGACATAACAGTGCCCCAATATATAAGCTACTCCAGCCTCTCTAGCTTCCATCAACTCCCGCAGTTCCTCCATTGTCTCCGTATCAAGTGGGCTTTCAGGCACAACAAACCTTACTCGCTTCTTTGGACTGACAACTCCTGGTGCCGCTATCCCACTTGGCTCCGAGGTACTGGGCAATTCTTCCTTGCCCATATCAGCATCACTTATGTGAATGCCATTTGAACAAAAGGAGTGTGAACCAACTACTCCCATGTCATAATCATCCTTGCGTTTACTATCACGTGAACAATTACATCCAACACTTCGAGAGCGTATGTATGCGTCTATGCTACACACAAGATCCCCTTCAAACTCCACATCGTCTTTGTGAACATCGTGGTAACCATAGCGTACAATACATCGATAAAGTTTATATTCCCTTGGGCCTATATGTCCCACAAGAAACCTTTCCTCAGGTCTAACATGCGGAACTGGCACAGATTTGATGCACAAAAAGACCAATACTTGATGGAATGCTGGCAGATTTGTAACAAAATGCGAGAAGATTGCTGGAATCCCAGATACCAGCTCTGTATGGATGATTCCTATTCCTCGAACCCGTACAATGCCCAGGCTGGGGCCTAATCCAAGTAACCAATTGATGGAGACCTTGTTCTGAAGATCATACTCAAACATTTTGAGTGTGCCATAGTGCCAGACATACATTACAATTAGAAAGATGAAAGCTAGGGCAATTGGGACCCAGGCTCCCTCGAGAAATTTGACAAAAGAAGCTAAGAAATAAAGTGCCTCGATTGTTCCAAATAATAATATAAAACCAAGGGCAAGCACCACATTCTTGTGCCAGCAGAGGATGATTACAAGGGACATCAGACAGGTTGTAACTAACATGACAGTTATAACTGCCAAACCTGTTGCAAGAAAAGCAGTTTGCTTCAGGTGAGTACACTTAAAATGATAAACATACCGATACATATGTGATGCAGGAATCCAAAAGAAATAAATGACAAGTGGTGATTTCACATTTATGGTTTATCATCCATACACCATATGATGATAAATACGTATCCAATCTTGTTCCGACTGTCATATAATGATTTCACATTTATGCTTTTTCATCCATACACCATATTGTAGTAGTAGTATTATACAAACTTCACACTGAAGTTTGTTAAAGGAAAAATTTTGGACACAGTGAATAGGGCTCATGATTCTAAAATTAGGATGGACACAATTGACAGAGAAAACTGGATTTGATCTCCTAGTTACTTTGACAAGGTCTATGAAACAGGAAGAACTGTCAGACAGATAAAAAATGTGCAGTTAAATTAAGTTGCAATTGTTTAGAAGCATAAAAAGAGATTGGTACTACTGAATATGCTCTTGCTGGTAGCTGAATTGACAAGGTGGAGGATGGCAATTATAGAAGCTATCATGCTGTAGTCTATGGTGCATATTTTTTTTTTTTTCAAAGCTCTAGAAGATAAATCCCCAAAAAACAATATCTCATCTTTCAGCTATCTTGTCACTGAAAGTTCAGTCAGGTTATTTGGTTTAGCTTGACAAATGATAAACCAATAGATGGTACAAAGCAGAAACTGTAGCAATCAATGGATAATTATCAAGTTTTTGCATAATTTATATCACAGCAGGACCACATAGCATAAGAATGTAGTGGGTAAACTGTATTAGATACTATGATGTGCATCATAACATACTTCACCTAGGGAGTTTTCAGAAGTAAAGGCATTGCTAATCAGATATTTCAAGAGGAATAAAAAGAGGGATGCATTTCCGCTAAGGTGATGAAATGTCGCACAGGATATTTAGAAAAAATTGTTCACTTGAGATCGAAACATTACTACAAAACATCTTTTATGGATAAACATCTTGATATTTCCAATTTTGTCATATTAAATAGTCTACGCACATCATGATGTTTAGCAGTATGGAAAAGTTTACATGTTTTATGAGAGCTAGAATTGATTTTTGAATACTAAAAGGAAACTTTCCATCCCTAATATAATCACTTTCAAAGAAGCAGATCTTCACAAAATAACTTTTGCCACTTTCAAAATGCTCTGAAATGCACTCAACTGATTTATAATAGCATATGAACATTCCTTCCAATAATCACATATGACATATGAAACATTAAGAGATTGAACAGGAGAAATACAAGAAATATCATTGTACCTGATGCATTTCCCATGCGATTAGTGTCCTGGAAACCAATTGTCACAGCCAAGCATAATAACATTAAGATCCAGTTAATATCGGGTATGTAAATCTGCCCATGAATTTTATCTGATGTGTGCACTATTTTAACTCTGGGGAAACAACTTAGAGCAGAACACTGTTTAATAATGGAAAAGGTTCCTGTGATTATAGCCTGGCTACCCACGACCGCAGCAAGGATGGCTATTACCAGAACAGGCCATCTTAATTTCTCTGAAATGGAAATGCATGCACTTGAAATAAGCTCAAGAATTTTTCAGTTTCTAACATACAGTTGTCAAGCAATCAGGTACTCACCCGGTACAGATACATAAAATCCAATCCTGTAATCATCTTGAGTAAAATGATGCTTTGAAAGATAAGCTGCCTGCCCCATGTATGCGAGTATAAGGGATGGGTAGACAAAAAAGGTGAAAGCAATCTGCAGAACAGGAAAAACTACACCAGATCAGGAGGTGGATGCTTCATGTGTCAGTGCCAGTTTCCACTAAGTCCATAGAAACAAAAAAGTGGCATTGCCTTCTTAGAGTATAAAACTGATGATATGTACCTTGATTGAAATTTGTGAGAAATGTCCAAGATCAGCAAACATAGCTTCGGAACCTGTATATAGAAATATTTATGCATACACACTTTTTTGGGGTCTGTAATACACATATCTTTCATAATCCCTTTAACACAAAATTAGCAATCAGACACACTTGCCCACCTGTCATACACAACAGAACTCCACCCAGGGACATCCATCCTCCTCGTTGAGTTTTCTTCAAAAATTGGTACATATAATGTGGAGAAAGTGCTTGATATACATGGGGATTCCAGTAAAGGATGTTGTACAGCCCAATGGCACTGATGCACAATAACCAAGTTGTAACCACTGGTGCAAACAAGAAACCTACCCTGTGGGTGCCATAATGTTGAAGGGCAAACAAGCCTATCAGTATGATACATGCAACTGGAACTTCTATATCTGCAATATAATCAACAACTAATTAAACTATTGAGAATTGAATTTGCAGCTATGTAAGGAAATTGGAAGCAATAACTCTGTAAAACCCAGTGCAGCTATTCTATAGTAAGGCAAATAGTGACAACTAAGAGAAAAATCAAGAGTGATACACCAGTGCAGACCGGAATTTGTTTTCTGGATCCTTATCCAGCTCAAAAAGGCATTTTACCCCCTTTTATCCTCTTTCTTTGAAAAGGCATTGGGAAAGCTACAGGGATAATTAGGTCCCAGCCATAGCAATATTTACCTAGTGACAGACTCCGAGTGGATAAACAGAAGAATTTTCGGAATTTTTATTGATTTTTGTGTATAAAATGGGGATACATGAAACCCTCATCTCATAAGAGGTCCATGAGCAAAAGCTCACAAGAGCACATGAGCATTAGCTCACCAATGTAACAAACTGTGTAACTAAAGAATATCTGGTATAATCTCTCACTAACTCCCTCTCTCTACTTATCCTAACTAGTCAAGGGACTATTATTAGTAAAATGTATGCCAAATAAGTACATTTCCCTACTAATACAGAACACATACCCACACTAAACACACACGTGATGTGTATACTTTACATACTTCACATATGACTACACACATATACCCATTGGTTCATATCACCTAGGCATTAGGCAGCATCCTTTTATAGGTCTTGCTTGTCAATATTAAGCAGTTCTTCATGAAAACCAAGATGGCACCAGTTTTACACAAAAGCAAATTCAGACAATTGGTAAAATTTATAAGAGAAGAAACTCTCCACACAATCAAATGGGGACCATGTGCGTGGGTTGGTGGTTGGGGTGGGGTGGGGTGGTGGGGGTAAGATGCTTCAGATAGATACCAACAGCTGGTTTATAATGATTTATGGAGACCTGACTTACAACAAAAGTTCAAGGATGCAGTCACTTGCCCAAGCTATTTAACCATGTTTATGGGATTGTTGCTGTCACCTCAATTTTACAGTTCTTGACAAGAAAATCCTTCATTGCGTCATGGAAGACAATGCAACAGCTTAAAGTAACTACTTCACCATCATGCACTTTAGGACAAGCCCCTGAAGGAGCTCAGAGAATTTGAGAATCCATGTGAATATTTGTACCAATCATGCATCATCTTTGTGTCTTACCAACTCATGCAAAGATCTAGCCTTGTTCAAACATCAATAAATGACTAGATTCCTCAAATATTACCATCTATTGGCAGGTCTTGGAGACCATTATCTAGTTCCTACATCATTTATTAAAATCTTGTGATTGTATTACCATTATAGACAGTACATTTACTTCTGATAGCTCTCTATGATTTGATCTAAGAATACAAGGTATGGATATCATGAATTAAACAAGCTGAATTTCTTTAATAATTCAGGAACATGACATGGTAAGGAATTTTATTAACAAAATTTTCAAGATACATATAAGAATTACTTTTGCATAGAAGCTTGAGTACAAGGATGGGATTGAGAAGTATGCAACAAAATCAGAAGCAAAACACCAAGTAAATTGAAAAATTAATTGCTCCTTACACTCAAGTTTAACATTATTGACAAATAAAAAGTACTCTCACAATTCCATGAGAATTACTTTAGTCTCAAGGATAATGGATTACAGCTTCAAGTGTAAAGGTCCTTGAAGAAGAAAAAAGGAATCAAGATTTTTCAAAAATATATTCAATTTAGCTGTCTCAAATATAATTAAGAAAATAAAACAAACTGAAATTAAACATTAAGATGGCTCCATCAGTTTACTATTTGACTCAGGTAAGGCCAATATAATTGTCAAAATGCTATTTACTTTTTATTTTTATTCATAATTTGATATCATTTACTTTAAATTTGCATTGAAAAATAATTATGTCATTTTCTCACAGCTGTGTCTGCCATGCAGAAATAGAAATAAACTTCAAGAAAGTATCTCCCACATAACAAGAATAATTGAGATGCTTCAAGGAATATTCTAGAAGAAACTATTAAAAATGTAAACCTCTAACTAGTGACGACAAGTTCACTATCACTCAAAGAGAAGGAAAACTATTTAGATATAATACTTATTCTATGTTTGGATTGGCGAAAAAGGCAGAAACCAAAGAAACTGAGAGGAAATAATACGTTTGGCAACTTAAGTACAGAGTGGATATTGGTAGAAAAGAAAAGAAACGAATGAAAATATTTTCACTTTGGAGTTTACTTCTTTTCTATCAAAAATTGGAACAAAATAGGTGGAAATGGGTAAAAATGTAAGACAATTATAAAATTGTCTTTTATAATAATGTTCATTAAAATAAAAATTGGGGAAATTTATACAAATTCCATTTCCCTTCATTTCCTTTTCTAAGACAAACCAAATAAAGGAAATTTCCATTTCCTTCATATGTTACCAAATTAAAAATAAAAATCACATTTCATTCCATTTCCATTCACTTCATTTTTTTTTTCCTCTCCAATCGTTTCCTCCCATTTCCCTTCTAATAAAAATTGTCAGAGTGAGAAGCAAGATCAGAACTTACATTTGTGGTGCTCCTTGGACATGGAAAGTTCAAGTCCAGAGACCGCAGAAAAAACTACAGAATATGAACACAAGCTGGTTAGCATCAACATCTGCTTTCAAGTCCTAATAGAATCAAGTAGTTATCTATGACAAATTCCTTACGACTAAATACCAATCCCGACAAAAGGTAACAAAGTCTGTATTCTAATTTTGACCAAAACCTGTATCTTAAAGGCACAGAAATTTCCAACTAAGTGTGTCACAATCATGTAAAATTAAACAGGAAAATTTTCAATCTCTTGTATAGATACTACCCCACAAAAAACCAAACTTTTTTTCTAATACCACCAAAAGCATGAAGAATCAAAGAGCAATTTCAGTACAATTCGATTTAAAAAGCAATGTTCCCCTACACTTCAACTTCCAATAAGAAGAAAAGGTAACAAAATTTCAAAATTCCTCTTCAGATCAGCACAGATCACTATGGGAACCCTAAAACTCTTGCACTAACTTCAGTAAGTTTATTACATATTCCTATTCAGGTTAAATTTCTGCTGCTCTCGAATCCCATCATAAGATGAATATATACCTGAAATTGCTGGTGTTAGCACACCATCACCGATAACCATACAAGTTCCAATCAAAGTCAAAATAAGTAAAACCATCTGCAAAACTCTGTGCTTCTCCAACCTACTTTTCAACTGATGACCAAAACTAGTTTTTGGTGGCGATTCCTTCTTATACTCCGTCAATTCCTCATCCACAACCTGGCAATTTGGTAGTGAATTTATTCGTGCGTGCCGACACAGTAATGAGTACAAAGCAAACGTTCCTCCTTCACCATTATCATCCGCTTTTAGCACAATAAACACATACTTAATCAGAGGAATTAAGGTTAAAGTCCAAAACACGAATGACAGAACACCAAAGATCTCTTCGTTCGTCTCTGAATGCCGAATATCCTCAGCAAAAGTGTTTCTGTACACATATAGTGGAGATGTACTTAAATCACCGTACACAACGCCGAGGCTTTGATAGGCCAACGTAAGTATTGTTCTCCATGATTCTTTCTACACCAAAATAAAAGCAATATCCACTTAATAAAATTTCAAATTACAATAATTCATATAAGATTTCCTGCAAAATGCATCATTCTATCAATCAAGGCCAGTTATACCTCACACAAGCGACGAAATCTCATCAAATTCCTGAATAGACATGTCTTTTAATAAATAAACAAAAAAGCTGCAATTCAGCAGCGAAATTTCCAATTTTGATGCCATTTCGTAGCAAAAACTTCAAAGCGAAAATGAATTTGATAAAAAAACAAAAGCACAACCGATTTCACAGCAAAAAGAAGGAAAAATTTTCAGTTACACGAGAATTTTTACTGTGAGGTTGAATGTAAAGCTTTTTTGTATATACCTTACGCTGGTTCTGATAAATCGAAGAAGCTTCTGGATCCATAACAAGCTTTCTGCTCTTCAAGTGTTCAGGTACAGCATATTGAAGTGAAACAGGTAGAGATTTGGTACGAAAGCGAGTGAATGTATAAATTAAACAGAGAATGCGGTTACAGGTACAGGATACATACACAAAAATAACAAGAACTGACAAACAGCTGATGATGGATTGATGCAAGAGGAATAAGGGATACTTGAAGAGAATATTTCTAGAAACGGAGAGAAAGAAAGATGAGGGCTTTAGGGGTGTTATGTTAACGTGAGAGAGAGAGAGAGAGAGAGAGAGAGAGGAAGCTAATTTATTAGTTGTGGTTTTAAGAGTTTAGAGAGAGAGAGAGAAAGAGAGAGAGAGTTTGTGGTTTGGATTTGGATGAAAGTGATAGAGAAGGGTGGTTATATTTTGTTTTGAGCATAAGCTATGGTGGATCTGACATTGATTAGACGCGGTCTAGTGGATTTCCTTTCTGTTTTTTTTTTTTTTTTTTTCGATTTCTTTTTTCCTATGTGATTTTTCGTACACTGTACGTGTACCTTTAACTTATACCTCAAAGGATTTATTAGCGGTATGTTTCCATGTCTGATCATTTACGTGTGTAAGTTTCGAAAACATATTTGTGATATATATAAAATATATAATACTTCTTATTGAAGGGAAAAAAAAAAAAGCCTCTGGCCTATTCTATAAAGCACTGGGGATTGTTTTCATTGGTACAGTAACTAAACCTTCTTAAAGAATAAATCTTGACAAAGCTTATTACAAATTAGCATTTTCTCTTCCTTAGGGACATTAACCCATTGAACCCTAATTTTGGTTAAACCATTGTAAATACAAAAATTTCTTAGGTTTCTCGTCTTCAATCACTTACTCATATTAGTCTTAATTTTGATTTTTTATTATTAATAAAGCTTTAATCTATTTAATTGAATTCTCTTAACTTTTTATCTTATTCAACCACATATGTATCATCATCTGAATCATTTTTAGTGCAACTCTAATGCTAAGCATTCACTAATTGATGAATAACTACAAATTAGCATTTTTCCTTCCTTAGTGGCATTAACCCATTAAACCCTAATTTTGGTCAACCATTGTACAACACAAAAATTTCTTAGGTTTCTCATCTTAAATCAATCATTCATGTTAGTCTTAATTTTGATTTTTCATTATTGATAATACTCTAATCTATTTAATTGAATTCTCTTGTTTCTCATCTCACTCAACCATATGTATATCGTCATCTGATCATTTCTAGCCTACCCTAATTCTTAGCATCCATTCACATGATTAGTAATGATTAATCAACTAACTTTTTGCACTTGTTTTCTTTAAACCCATGATCCACTTCGAGCAATGCACATTTTTAATCTACATTCATTTTGCAATAACTTAGTTATCACATCAGCTTTTTAATTCTAGTACATTGCTAACTTAACCATTGTCAGATTATTTTTCCTCATTCTAGACATATCAACTCTCAACCCCTTGATTATTAACTTAGCTAAATCAAAATTTAACCGGTTGATTGTTGTTCTACTTAATTTCTTTTTCCTAATAGCCTTTCAAGAGTTTAATCAGTTTAAAAGTGATTTTAATTGGGTGTCTAACAAAAGAAGTAAGATTTAGTAACTTGTGAGAATTTCCAATTTATTGTCCTACTTAAATTGGGAAACAGAATGGATGCTCTTAGTTGTAGGTATTAGCTTTTGGGTTTCCATTAAAAGCATCAAGTGATCAAAAGACCATGGCTCTCCGATTTTTAGGTATCTACTATAAAATAAATACTCTTAAAACTAATTGAAAAGAACAAAAAAAAAAAAGAAAAGAAAAGAAAATTATAGAGCTTATTGGTATGAGATTTGGTAATTTCCAATTGTCAAATTTGGAACGAAATTTATTTTAAAAAAATTTTATACCGATATCAATTCGTATTTTTATGTTATTTAATTTGGAAGTTATGAAATGGTGAAGTAAAAAAATGTGATCATAAGTCTATATTGCATTAGATTGAGTATGAGTGGCAAAGCATGCCGCCAATAAATCCGGGTTTTATTTATAAATAGTTTTATTTAAGAGTTGATTTGGAGAGTTTAAAGGAATTAAGTTTGGTTTGGGTGTACAAGACAGGATTTCACCGTCAAATTGAATAAAACCATTTATACATGTAAATAAGTTTGAACCGTCCTTAAACAAGGGCTTATATTTCTATCAGTACTGCATTCGCTCCTCGCTCATATGTCAAACAATTAATTTCTCCTAGAGCATCTTGTAATAAGAGAAGAGCACGAGTGTCTGACTTGCGTCGTCCCACCAGGGTCTAAGGTCGAGGACTGACATACCCGACAACAGCCCCCTCGAGTTGACCTCAATTCATTAGTTGGTTCTATGGAGCGATAAAACTATCCAAATTTCAAAAATAAAATCCTTTTGATTAATTTTTTAGTCGGGAAAAGAAGGGGAAAAAAAATAAAAAATACTTGCATGTTTATACAACATGAAGTCATATGTTATTTTAACCGGCAAAACTACAAAGTACAGACAAGAAAAAGAAAATGCGTAACGGATAAGAAACTCCTCGACAGATATCTGAACCGGAGATCGCATCAACATCTACGTGACAAACGCTACCATTTAAAAATTTTTCTGATGTCACAGTATCGAGCGCTCAAATTCCTTAAGAAACAAATCCCACTCTTTCTTTTCAATTTCGATAATTGAGTCATTATCGGGTGCTTCCGTGAGACAATTCCGATAACTGATTAAACTATATATATTTTAATAATTCAATTCGTATTCGGTTCAAGTAGTTGAAGTATGCAAACAAATATAGTATTTTAAGTACGAGAACATAACATGGTTGTTATACAAAGGACAACAACTGGTGTTGCTTTCAATATAACTGGTGTTACTTTTATGATGCACTTGATTTTCGAAGAGTTGATGCAGCCTTAAAACGAAATGAAAAATTAGAGGATATTAAAAAGGGAGAAAAAACAAAAGTTGAATTGTGGTGATTATTCCTAAAAACTTTTAAAATTTCGTAACTTCAATATTTTCAAAAGTTGGTTGTTTACACTCTTGAAACAAACATAAACCCCATTTTTCTTAACCAAGTTACAATGTATAAAAATTAAAATGAGCTAATGACGTTTACGTGACAAATTATTTATATATTTAATTAATTAAATTAACTGAAATTTAAAAGAAAAAACTAGAAAAAGAACAAAAAAATGAAAAGGAAAACTTGGTTCAAGTCATTTGTTAGCCATCTTAAAGTAGGGGTGATCGGCTGCCACGTCGATGAGGTTGCTCAGCTCTAGGGCACTTGAAAGATTCCATATAATATGCATTCTGTTATGATTCTATGGATTTTCCCAAAGTGTAATATAGAGTTCGAGGAAACCTTACTTTCATCCAAGCCCTATAGGACTTTGCTTTAGCTTCTACTCCTTTTAAGCCTCTAAATACTGCATAATTCCCTACAATTGATAAATCACATATATATATATATATATATATTAATATCATATTTAATACGTGAGAATGTATCGAAACAAGACTACAATTTTAACCTCTATTTCTTTTTCTTATGTTTGAAAATATATTTAGAAAGCGAAATCGCGATTCCAAAAAATTAGTGATTTCGGTTGAAAAAAGAATACAATTTTACCTTGAAAGAAGAAATTGTGATCACGATTTCATTCCCCTCCCTCTCCCCCTTAAAATTGATTGTTATTAATCAAAATTATTTATTTAACTTTTAAACTAATTAATTAGTCAAAAAAATTTTTTAAACTAATTATGACATTTGATAACTAAGGATACTTTTAGTAATTATTATTTTATGCACATTTAATTTAATTTAATTCCATTCTGTTCTATAAACATTTTTAAACATAGGAAAATATTTATCATTTCGATCCTCTTTCCATTTCAATATAATTTGTTCCATTCTAGATCATCCATATGTACCAAACATGACATAAGTTAAATAAGAATGAATTGATTCCCAACTACTATAATTTATCCTTACAGTGGTCGGCAACAAGCTTCACTAATTAAATATATGGGTAAACTAATTGCGATGTAAACATTTATATAAGCTCATTTTATATATGGTAGCCTAGTTAAGGAAAAAAGAGAAAAAAGAATCCATCAAGGATAGTTTTTGCCGACTTTTCAAAAAAAATTGAGGATTCTTATAATTTTAAAGTTTTTAGAGGTAATCCATGCAATTTACCTAAAATAAAAGCCCTGAGCCATCATGCTACTTATTTATTCTTAAGGATAAACATAACATTTGGTACCTAAATTTTACTAACTTTTACAATTAATTACCTAAAATTTAAAAATATTAATTCAGTACCTACAAAGGTTAATAACACCTAGATTAACTTTGTTTAGGCAATTAATGGCAAATTGGCAAATAGGTAAGTATAAGAATTGGTAAACTTAGTGTAGTTAATTATAAAGATAAGTAAATTTAGGATATCAAATGTGATATTTATTTATTCCTAAATGAAAAGAAAAATAAGACAAAATATCCATATACATCTATATGCGTTTAGCAATTAATGCCATATGATTCAGTTAACAATAATACTATTCTTATATAGATGTAAAACGGGTATGAATTCTAGATCCTTATCACTACAAAATTAATAGTTAATAACTATCTTTAGTTTTAGGAATTGTCCACGGTGCCAACTAGAATTCTATAAAACAACAATAATTACTTCCAAACTGCCCCTAAGGAATATAAGGCAAGAATAGACATAGTAAAAGCATACAACACTATTTATACTTTAGTCACTTTAAATTGATACAAAAGCACGAAATATTGCTTCTTCCGATGAGCTGTATGAGTTCCTATAGACTCTGGAAATGGGTCCATCGGAGCAGTGGTCAGCAACCTTATCGGACCATCGTTGACCCATTTCAAGACTAAAGGAAATTTCCATGTTGTTCCGAGCGATGGTCACTTTATTGCCCACCCATTGGTTAACAACCTCGAATATGACAGAACATATTATATAATGCTTGGTTTACAAAATAATTTTAGTTTTATAATATCGGACCAATCTTAAGATTTTTACCCTTTTTCATCTAATAGTATAAAAAACTTGAGATAAAATCAAATAAAATAAAATTTCTTTATCTAAACTAATAATAAAATTTTCCAATTATTACTATCCTTATCATCACCGTTCCTTCTATCTTACAATTAACATCTAAAACTTAACATAAAATAGAATAAAATAAAATTTCTTTATATAAACTAATAATAACACTTTCCGATCATCACCGTTCTTGCTGTCTCATCATTAACATTTGGACCTTACTAATACCACTATTAGGACCATCTTTGCCAACGCTACTATCTTACCACCTCCTCCACTTGTCAAATTTCAAGCTAATGATAGACAAAAGAACTTGGAAATTTTAGAATAGGGTCGGATAGATTTTACAAATTTTAAAACTATGTTTATTACAAGAACTCAATTATAAGCATAAAGTTAAGAATAGATGTAAGGGCAATTACAATACACTTATATTATTTTCATGTGTGTTTTGCTACTTACTTTTGAAATTATGGGTTTAGATTCCTAAATCTTTAAGCAAAGTGTATTTAAACTTGAATTTACTATTTTCCTCTAGATAAAATAATTAAAAAAAAAACTAAAACTAAAAAAGCCTAAAATTAAAAATAAAATAGTCATATAAGAGTTTGAATGTACTTTTTACAAATATTTAGGATCTAGATGTAAAATTTAAGAAATAAGAGAGCTAAACTTATATAAAACAAATATAAGGGATGTACTTGCACTTTGCCCTCCATATAATTGTAAGTTTTGTAAAAGGTAAGGAAAGTAGGATTAAAAATACAATACAAAGTATATAGAGGAGTTCAATTATCATTTTCTACCATTTTACTTTTCTAACTCTACATCTAACCATTAAAAATCCTATTGTAATTACAATCGCATAGATACTACCTAAAACTTATAAATTCTCTTCTTTTAATACCTCACATTAGATATCTTTATATAATAGCACACAAAAGTTTTCCTTAGAGTGCCTTAACAAACTATTATGATTAGAGAAAATGTAACATTTGGTACCTGAATTTTTTCCATTTTGATAATTAACTACCCAAATTTTAAAAGTGTCATTTTGGTGCTTGAATTTTAATATTTTTACAACTAACTAACTAAAATTTGCTCATTTTTGCCATTAACTAATTGAAATTTTTCCATTTTTATAATTGCTTATTATAGTAAGCCTTCTTAGACATGAGCCCTTAGGCCTAAATCAATCTGCTCGAGACTTGGGTTGAGCCCTAATATGTGGGTCAAGTATTTAGAGGCCATATCAACCTTAACTAAGATTATGATGAGCCATTAGCCAAGAGCCAAACTTGACAGTTTGAGGACATCCGACTGCCTAAAGACTTGGGCTCTTTGTTACAGGTCGAACAAGCCTAGCCTAAGCACTAGGATAAGGACCATGTAGACAGAGCTTGATAAATTAGGAAAGTCAAATTAGTCAAAGATACATGATCTATAAAATCCGAAAGGATCTTAAGGTTATTACTCACCTTCCTAAAATAGTTCATCATCATTCCCTGTAAATAAAAAATGAGGCTTAATAGTAAAGGATCTTTACACATACTTTCTAAGCTTCTCTATGTACGAGTCTTGATTCTCCTTTTTTTTTTCACATATCGTGCTAATTTATACGTTGGAGTGGCCGTAACAGAGCACTTTACAACACCCCCTTAGCATTGTTATCTATTTTACGGGTGACCTCAATCATCACTCAAAAATCTACAGTCAGCAATTGGCTAATCTAGTTACTATGAATGACATAAAAAAGTCTGTAAGTGGTAATTAACACTTTTTAACTTAAGTTAGTTAATTGTGAAAAGGGTAAAGTTCAAATATCAAATGTGATTATATAAAAATGAGTAATCTTTCTAAAAAGCTTAACTTTTATTTCTTACTCAAAGAAAACATAACTTCTTGCAAGATTTTTGGGCCTTCATGGAATATCTCAAACTTTGATGCAAGCGCATTTCAATAGTTTTTTTTTTTTTTCCCTCAATTGTATAAATGTTTCAAAACATTGCTCATATATGTTCAAAAAGAGTCTTAATCACCTTTTTATATAGACTTTCTTCAAAATTGGTAGGAGAATCTTCTTTGATAACACTCAAGAACAATTCACTTATAATATTATAGATAATTTATTCATTTATGTCATAATTGATATGTGTAAATGATCTATAATAGAATGGATTGAAATGAAAAGGAATTAAATTAATGATCAGAATGATAATCCATTTCTATATTTAAAAATGCCCTTGGAATTTGATGGAATGTGTATTTAAGAGTAATTGTCACAAACGCCTTAATTATTATATGTTATAATTAGTTTGGAGAATAAATAAATAATTTTAATCAATAATAATTAATAAGGTGGGATGAAATTGGGACTCACTCTCTCAAAGATAAAATCAAATTCCTCCATGAAGTCAGAAGTGCTAATTTAAAAGAATCATAATTTTGCCTTATAAGATTATCTCTTCTAAAAATACTTCCAAGTATGAGAAAAGGAAATGGAAACTAGAATCATGGTTCCATTCTAGATTTATTCCCACGTATCAAATAAGATATTATAGTATTAATTCAGATAAATTTTCTTTTAAAAGTGATTTCATTTGTGTTTTGGTGTTATCAAAATCATCTTTGAACAAAATAACCCGCTTCCTTTATTATGAAAATTCCGACTAGAATTTAGAAAATGATTGCACTATTTTTATATAGAAGTCTAAGCAAGTGGGATCTTGTAGGTTGTCCAAACGCATAGATGGTTTGTAGCAGTACAATAATTAGATACCCATGTAAGGCTATCGGATGAGTTTCAAAGATATTTTTAAAAATTCAATATGGTAAAGGATGGGTTTCCAAACAGTTAATGGGGCATAAGAATGATTCAAATTTTATAAAATCTGTTCCAAACGCATGCGATTACATCCCCATTTTAGTGAAAAGAAATCTTCTATATAAGGAAACTGTTTTTGAAGATTATTTTCACTTTCACATAGAGCTTTAATAAGTCTTAGTTCTCCTTTTCAAAATTTATTCAAATAATTTTCCAAAATTATATTTGAGATTTTAGAGAAAAGATTTAATGTATTTATATTTTCAAATTTTGAAAGAATTTTCAAATATAGTTGGACAATTGCATAAACGAAGTATCGAAACTTGATGAAATTCGTCCAAATTTGTGAATAACAAGTCCATTACAAGCGTGAGTAAGAATACTTGTGATTATGTTTTACTAATATGATAAACTAGTTCTTCAAAATCAATCTTGTTTATGAATCTTTTGTCAAAAACTTATGGAACTTCATTAACAAAAGAGAAGGTTTTGAATATCGAAATCGGAAACAAGATTTCTTACAGTTCATATATCAAGGATAATTCCAGAGGTTTGGGTTTGTAACTTTTGGTGACGATTATTCATATATAAAGTTATCTAACAATAAAACTTGCCAGACTAGGTCCCATATGTGTTTATTATTATCAATGGAGAAAATGGCAAATGCATTCTATCTCATATTAATAATGGCTAATGTTATAAAGCGATGCATTAAAAACAGGATGCAGTATAAATCACATATATTCTCATAGGTGCAATTTTAAAAAATATAGGCCCGTGATGGCATGACCAGAAAAAATAAGTCTTAACTTGTCATTCACTTTGCTAGATAGAATAAGGCAGAGCAGATTTGCAATTACCATAGAATAAAATGAAGGTATAATAAGCTAGGAATGTATATTATAGTGTTTACGTAAGTATAATGTAGTGTTTACTTAAGTCCTAACTCCAATTACATTGTTCACTTAATTGAACTCAATAGGAAATAAGAAATGAATAAGAACGAAAATGCTAGAAATACCCTTATTCAATTATATAATAAAATAACCGATAGAAACAAAAGATGTTGAACAAAATCAAGAAACTTTGACCCTATTCGATCGAGTCGATTTACTGTTGGGCTTTTTTAGAAACCCTAACGTATTTGCCACTTTGATCGAAGAAGAAATCAAGAAACACTGACTCTATTCAACCAAATCAATTTGCCATTAGGCTTTTTAAGAAACCCTTAGCCATTTGCCACTTTAGTTGAAGAAGAAATAAGAGATACCCCAACATTATTCAACCAATTAATTATTGGACTCTTTGAGAAACCTTAACCCTATTTGGCAAAGACGATGGTACTAGCCTCAGTAGTCTTATTGCAAGGTTGAGAAAGCAATACAAGGTAGGGATGTTAGGAAGAGGAGAGAGAAGAAAGGGTAAAGATGGAGAGGGTGATAGAGAGAGAAGGAAGAGAAAAAAGGGAGAGGATGCAAGAGAGAAAGATAAGGAAAGGGAGAGAAGATGATAGTTTGAGTAGTGTTGACATTGGTGGTGGTGATGGGAAGGATGTAAATCCAATGAAGGCGATCTTCGATGAATTAGGTGACGAAGTAGATTAGTTTTTGATTGACAATGGAGGGCAATATAGAAATCATATGATGTTTTGTCTAAGATGAGAGTATGTAATTTTTTATTTTGAGCAAAGATGTTTTGGAAAGAAAGAGAGAGAAATGAATAAGGAATTCACATTCACGAGTTAGATGGAAGAATGGCTACTCACAAATTTTAGGAAGTAGAATTCTTTTGGAATGGTGATAAAAGCCACATTAAGAATAATGAGGGAATGGTAATTCCACTTCCCTTAAGTGAACTATATATGTTAGAAGACTTAAATAAATGTATATATTTCAGTCCAAGAAGATTTTCACAGTGAAAGTAGAGATACATTATATTAGTTATGTATGTTGGAAAAAATTTCTAATTTATTGAGCTTCCATTAATTGTCTAAAGTTAAAGTTGAATAATTGTAATTTGATAAGGTATGTTAGTTAGGCTAATTTATTTATCTGATCCGATCATATGTTAAGCTCATTCACACCATATTTAAATACGTAGTTAGACAACTTGATGTAAGCCTTGAATCTAAGAGTTAGCCCATAATGAGAGGACCTTATTGGATTACTATAAATTAGTTAAGTCAACTTTCCACTCCTTATCTCTTGATAAAAACACTCTAGTTGGCTAATGCCATTGAAAGGCGCCATTTGTAGAATAGTTGGAGAGAAAGATCTAGTTACACACATATCAACAATTCAACTTTAATCTAACATTTTAATTATGATTGTGATTAATATAAATATACATAATATAATTAGTTATTTGAATATGATACTCTAAATTCATATATGAAATTCAGATAATTTCTTACAATATACACGATATTTTGTCCCAAAGATTATTTTGTTTTTCACTTCAATGAAATTTATTCTTCTGAATTTTCTCATAAATAAATCCAAATTCTAGAAATTAGTCTATACGCTGATGAAACAAGTGTTATGAAACACATGAATGGGTCTTTCTTGGTCTGCTTCAGGTGGGAAAACAAAAGAAGGGGACAGCTTGTCGGTCATTACAGCCACAAAACTTTATGTAAAGTTGTGATCATAAATTAAAAAGAAAGAATGAATTTCAATAAAAGTTTTCGAGCTTTCAGTCGACACGACGACATTTATGTATCGCCAAAATACGTAATATGAATGCCGCCTAGTTGAGTAAAAACGTCATTACAGATAGCCTATCGGCATCACTTCTTGAAAAATATGATAAGACTTCTTCTTATATATATATATATATATATATATATATATATATAAAAGCAGACAAATCCTTTTTTTTTCCTATTTTTCTGGATCCTTTCCGTTTTTTCTTGGACTTGGACCCCCTTTATTTTTCATTTTCCTTTTTTCAAATCTATTGTTGTTTCGAGTAAAGGGTCTGGAAAATTCCTTGCTTGCTATAAATAATTATTCTCTAATAGACGCTTTCTCAAGTCCAATTGTCATTGTCATGATAGGAAAGGAAATTATACAAGGAAGATTTCACACGTAAATTTGATTATATCAAACGCATATTAATATTCCATCTTATAAGTTGGATTACTGAATGATTGATATAAAATCAGATCACGCTCTTGTTACATCCTACTCTTCATCAAATGTTTTGATTCTATAGTTTTCGCAACAGCTAGTTGTTCTTTTAATTATTCCTCACTATTCGCTTCAAAAATATACATCTCCACTCCTAGTAATCATCACATGATGGTTTAGACAAAGCATAGTTAACTAGCAAAAATCCTAAACATTTATGTTATATTTGGTAAAAGATATATATATATATATATATATAGTGTAAAACGAAATAGAATGAAATAATGATTCCAATTTTATAGTTGGTAATGGTTACGAAATCATGAATCAATTTTAGTAATTTTCTTCTTTTTTTTTTTTTTGTGAATCTTTCACTTTTTTTCCTTTTCTTTTTTTTTTTTAATGAATTTTCAATGAGGGTAAACCTAAATCTGTGGATGGATTGATGTTGGGCATTGAAGGTATCTTCAACATTTGTACTACGACACTCAAAGTCAGTGATGTAGACAAGAATTGGAACAGTTAGGGTTAGGAGAAAAAAAATCATGAATTGTGAATAAACCAGATTAAAATGAAAAATCAATTTTTTTACAAACTACTTGATTTATGGTTCGCTCGAACCACTTTGAACCAAACTAAACAATTTGGTTGAACAAAAAAAAAATTATTCAATTGTTTTGTACTTTTTTAATTATTTTTTTTTCTATCAATCTTTATAGATTTCATCCAATTTTTTATATTTTGTTTTTAAGTTAATTATTAAAATTAAATTGAGTGAGTTTAATCTAAAATTTCACATTAAAATTATTTTTTATAAATTATCATTTTCTTATATATTTTCAAATTAAGAGTTTGATCTTAATGCTTTTTCATCTCTTTTCTAATCATTGGTGTGCCTCTTTTATTTTCTTCATATTACTTTTGGACAGGTAGTTTTACTTTCCCTTCTCGTTGTTATTTGTTGAAATAGAGTCTCTTATCCTTATCAATTCAAATTAGGTTTGTTAAGATTTTGTACAATTTTTTTATAAGTATCATTAGATATGATAAATGTATTAGAAATTAATTAGAAATTTATGAAAGTTTAATAGAAAGGAAAATATGTTATTGAATATAAAAAACATTTAGTGATAATTTAACATAAATAGTTTGAACCTTGATTTGAATAAGATTGAATTGGTTTAAATTAGAATTGAAAAATTTACAAATCAAACCATATATTTAGGTTGGATTTCGAAAATAAAAATCGAACCATTATATTAGGTTCAGTTCGGTTCGATTTTTTTTTTTTTTT
>JAMXBB010000006.1:31232421-31242449 GCA_024138015.1 Lumnitzera littorea | reverse complement strand
TTTTTTTTTTTAATGAATTTTCAATGAGGGTAAACCTAAATCTGTGGATGGATTGATGTTGGGCATTGAAGGTATCTTCAACATTTGTACTACGACACTCAAAGTCAGTGATGTAGACAAGAATTGGAACAGTTAGGGTTAGGAGAAAAAAAATCATGAATTGTGAATAAACCAGATTAAAATGAAAAATCAATTTTTTTACAAACTACTTGATTTATGGTTCGCTCGAACCACTTTGAACCAAACTAAACAATTTGGTTGAACAAAAAAAAAATTATTCAATTGTTTTGTACTTTTTTAATTATTTTTTTTTCTATCAATCTTTATAGATTTCATCCAATTTTTTATATTTTGTTTTTAAGTTAATTATTAAAATTAAATTGAGTGAGTTTAATCTAAAATTTCACATTAAAATTATTTTTTATAAATTATCATTTTCTTATATATTTTCAAATTAAGAGTTTGATCTTAATGCTTTTTCATCTCTTTTCTAATCATTGGTGTGCCTCTTTTATTTTCTTCATATTACTTTTGGACAGGTAGTTTTACTTTCCCTTCTCGTTGTTATTTGTTGAAATAGAGTCTCTTATCCTTATCAATTCAAATTAGGTTTGTTAAGATTTTGTACAATTTTTTTATAAGTATCATTAGATATGATAAATGTATTAGAAATTAATTAGAAATTTATGAAAGTTTAATAGAAAGGAAAATATGTTATTGAATATAAAAAACATTTAGTGATAATTTAACATAAATAGTTTGAACCTTGATTTGAATAAGATTGAATTGGTTTAAATTAGAATTGAAAAATTTACAAATCAAACCATATATTTAGGTTGGATTTCGAAAATAAAAATCGAACCATTATATTAGGTTCAGTTCGGTTCGATTTTTTTTTTTTTTTTGGTGTATGGGAAGTAGGTGAGGTGGAAAGGTGGGGAGGGGGTGAATTGCACCAAACCGAATTGCATCTACCCTTAGAAATAATAGAGTACTAGGAGAGATTAGGGCTTCAAATCCCTTACCTTGATGGCTCCTATAGTTACTTCTAGGCACATGAAGGATAGGTATATATGGCAAGTAAGATATTCTTCAAATATCTTAATATCTTAAGATTTATTGTTATAAAGGATCTTAGGATATAATCTTGTGGCCTTATTAATCTGATGCACTTCCCATTACTCTTCTAAGTATGCAAGCTACTAACTTAGCTTAGGTTTGGAATCCTAAGGAAAAATGCTCTATTAACAATAGTAATACATATATACTATCTACAATATAGAAAATAATACTTAATAGAAGTATATTTTAGAAGCTTTTTTTGCATAAATGCTTTGTGTAATAAATGTACAATATAATATAACATATGCCATAATTTATTTATATATATTTGAACAAGTATTTATATATATTATTTAAAGTATATATATTATATAATTATAATTAATTTTAATATATATGAAATATATGTTGGAAAAGATATACATATATTGCATATTATATATTGTACAGGTTATTTTGACACACATTCTGATCTACATAAGACGCTTCTTAAATCACCAAATCACTCGATATCAATATTAACCCCCCTATTTCCATACTTCACTAGAATAGTTTAGTATTCCAATACTCATGTACAATCATGATATTACACATACAAATTAAACTACTCAATAAATCTTTCATTTTAAGCATCTCCAACACATTACTTCTATGTTAAGCTAAAGTCACTCGGAATCCAACTTCATAAATAAGAAGTAACGTAGTTTTCAAACAATTAAATTACAGGACATTTCTAAGAATGCATGTGACATACCCATGAGAATATAATTCATATCTATCAGTTTGATCCATTTAAACCTTCCTTCTTTCTTTCCAACATTGCCTAACCAGTAAGCTCCATCAATAACCTTAGAAATCACATTTCATAGTCTATACGTGGTTCCTTTTTGTTCTAATCAAAATCTAGTTAAGCTAATATAAATATCTTCTTTCAACTTTATAAGTTTACTAGATAAAAGCTATCGTCTTATATAGTTCAGAAATGATATTAATGCTTCTTATATTTTTCTAATGTATAGGTAGTAAATATATACTTATAGTCTAAATCTTTTATGACCTTACCCCACTCTTAGTTTTTGCCTATGATGTCTAGTTGATTTTATTTATGACTCTTTAAAGCAAATTCTTAAGAGTCATGCTTTTACCAAGTTTTAAAGAATAGTACTTTGATACAAACTCAGAACTTTCAAAGTCCGAAGAGATAAAATCGCAACAGCCCTACCATATAAACTATTTTAAGATAGAAGTTATTCTTATAGCTGCTATCGTAGACTTAGTTCACATAAGGTGAAACTAACTCAACCACTTTGAAGCATCCAATTTTGTTTCCACCTGTCATAAACTTATGGTGTAATCTTTAAGAATGATTGTAGAAAAACGAATGTGTAACTAAAGCTTTCTAAAAGAGTTGAGTTTTTGTTGGTGATACTTAGTAAAATATTTTAAAGTTGATGAATATTATAAAATTATATTTGCATAGAAAAATAATAAGTCCAAGACGAAACGTGTAAAAGTCCACAAGTTTATATACTCAAAATGCACATCAATTGTGGAAAATTGGGGGGTTACTTAAGAAGACCCTAGTAATTTTCCTAAAGGTCAATGGAAGTGATATTTAAAACAGAAGTTTAGCCAATTCTTCTCAATCCTCACTCCTCGATCCCATTTTCTAAACTTATGGAATTAGGTGGTAAGCTTGAAAATCTACTTGGAATCTACAAAACAAATATAAGGGAATGAGCATCAATTTGCTTAGTAAGTGAGACAGAGATAGGTGTATATATTTAGAACTTTAGAAGCAGGGTTTTTAATTAAATTAGTTAGATACAATACATGTATAAGTAAACACTATTGCACAACATTATCTAAATTATCATAAGATTAAAAAAACTTCACCCGCTCTAATATGAGTTGAGGGGTTTGATGTTACATACTTGTAAGTCAAAACTAAATTGGGGCATATGCATTAAAGAATACCCTCCACCTGAAACCACCTTTGAACTTTGGTCCCTAACCTTGTTGTGACCCTTTCTTATGTCATTTAGTTCAATTAAGGGTAGGAAAAGGACTATTTCAACTATCTTCATCAAAGGGGTCTGTGTTTGGTCTAAGAATCCTAGCTGATACCCTTAATAGGTTGTAATGCATGTTAGGTTAGATATTGGTTGAGTTCAAGTTAATTTATTTTTAAGGTGATCAACTAAGTTCAAAAAATTGAACTAGAACCACAATCATAGAGTAAACATAAAATATAGCTTAGCTCTCACCACAACAAATTAAATCTTAAACACATGTTCTATATACGTGCAAACAACTAGTTATAATCACAAGTAAGTATATACCAAAGTCTCTATGTATTTTAAAGTAATACTTCAAAGTACAGTAAAGTACTGATCCTACTTACCTGAGTATTGATGCTCGTTATCTTTGTGTGTTGCTCTTGTGTTAGTCTATTATCCTTAGTATTTTAGTATAGGTTGTTACTGAGTAAGTCTCTAACCTGAATTTTGAATCTAGTAAATTTTTAAAGGTTATAAGTAAGCAACTTTCTAACTTACTCTTAAGCTTCAAGTGATCTACTATTTAGTTCCAGTCTATCTTCTGACCAAACTTTCAACTGCTCTTATGGTGGTACACATTAAGCTTCTTCCATCAAGTTACTTTCTGATCGAGTTTTTGACTTATGTTCTAACTTAATATTCCGATATAGGTTATTGTCCAAGAAGGTAACTTCCGTTTTGACTCTAAAAAGGTTGTAAAGTCTAAATATAAATCACCTTTTTGACTTAGATCCTATATTAGTGTATTCAAGATATTCAATACTAGGTTATATTCTGACTTAGTTTCTAAAACAGTTTCTAACCCAACGACTACTTCTACTTTTTACTAATTAACATATAATCCAACTTACCTTGAGTTTTAAAACTTTATTAAACCAGCAATGCAGCATGTAACAATCTCAGTACTGCAGATTACCCATTACACTTCCTTATCACATTTTTTACTTAGTTTTTAATTCACTAGAACTTCTAAAATTGAGCCACAAACCAAATACCCACTTAATCTTGGAAATCATCAACTTAAAACTCAAAATAACCTCCTTTGAGCTATTGCATGCGAATGGATATGGGTTGTAAACATGATTTTGTAAATGTTCATCAAGCTCCTTTTAGAAAAACACTATTAGCGCACTGTTTCTGTAAAAGTGGAATTTTTCCAAAAATCCAATAATTCAATTTTGAAAATCTGACCAGATAGCATTAAAATATAACATTTTTGAAGTATACTCATAAAGTTTCAAGTTGAAACAATATTGGATGATTTTTCGTAAATGCGATCTAAAATTGTTGCACAGGACTTTTTTTTAAGGAACCTATATTAGCACTCAAAATTTAAAAAATGTGGTTTGATATTTGAATTTCTCATGCAAAAATACTTGGAAAACTAAGTTTCAAAATTTTTAGAGATTGTTTGCCATTTTTCCCTAATTTTAGTTACAATCAAGGCTAATCAACAACTTATCACAACCTAGTGTTTTGGCTACCATCGAGGGAAAGTGGGTGTGTTGACCACAACCAATAGTAGCCACTCCTTCAAGTGATGGTCTTCCTTCACTTCTGGCTATTGATTTTCCTTAGAAACTCCTTAACCCCTCTCTTTTACACAATTTTCATTCTAAATTTTCTTCTTTATTTTCTCTCCCTTAAATTCACTCCTTGAATTTTTCTGGACTCCCAAATGAGACAAACTTTCACCAATTACAACAGCTTGTATTTTATAGCAAGGTTTGGAGATGATTTGATTTTTATTCCCTCATCAACACGTGTTAATGTTTTAGCTTAAGTATCTAAAGTTGGATTCTTCCCAAATTTCTTGTATACTCTCACATTGCCACGCATTAAGGATGATCCATGATTAACTTGCATTTTTTTTTAATGATGTTTCCTATATTTTATTTATTTATTTAGTGAAATTGATACATTTTTTTGTATTTTTAATAATTACGGATATATATATTGATATATTAATTATACTTGATGTACACACTAATCTTTTACATATTATTTTATGCCCATTAATAATTTTATTACTTATATAGTTTATCTCTAGGAGCTTATTAATTAACTACGTCTAATTCGTAGGGTTTTACCTCATATAAGTTAAGATAGTAAATTTTCACTATTTTAGCATATTTTTAATATTTTATTATATATTTTTAATTTTGAGCTTGTGGGCTTTCCTCGACTAATATTACTAAATTCTTTGTAAGTTTTTAACCCATTCAAATTACTTTCCTAAGCACCCTAAATCGATCGCTATAAACTTAGTCATACAAGTATGGGGCTTATAGTAAGGCAACGAAGGTTGCACATAACTTGCCACATGATCAAATGTAAGTATGAGGCCATTGAAGGTGGTTTTGCATGGCCATCCTAATGCTTAAATTAGCAAAATATAAGAGAGAAAGTACATAATTTGTATAGGACTTAAAACAGTCTAAGAGAGTTAACTATGAGTGTCGATCCTCAATTTATAACAAGAGTTTAGCAAGCCATTTTATGGAGATGATGAGGGTGTTGAGATCCTCTCCTTGACTTTGGATATTATCGAGAGATCTCGAGAAAAGGCTATTAATAGTTGTGACTTTCCTTATTTTGCTAAGCTATTTCTGCTTGGTTCTTCTTTCAAGCTTTTAGGCTAGGCTTAGCTAACTTGAACTTGAAGGGAGGGTCCTGGATTTAAGAAAAAGGTCAAAGTGGAAACATGGATGAGGCTTTTACGAGGTCAACTAAGCTTTGAGGAGCTTAGCTCTAGCTCTAGCTCTAATGATGTCATCCTTAAGTTAGAGACTTGCTTAGATTTTAGTAAGGTTGGTGAAGTTTTGAAGAGCTTGGCCTAGGCTCTTATTAGGTTAGTTTGAGCTTTTAAAGCTAGGCATGCCCTTTAAAGAGGTCGACATGGGCTTAGAAACTCACATCTAAAATAATCTATCAACAACCATTTTCATCTTTCATTCTAAATCATATATTTTCCTATAGGAGTCTTCTCCATTACCCTAATACTATTATTGTTAACACTTCCATCCAACATTCTTCTAAACTTATTATAGTAGCAACTAATCACAACTACTAGAAAATTGCTACTCTTTAATGAGCAATACCATGCATAATCACCTAGCAAAATCTTCATATATCATAATCATCAATAACATGCAACCACAAATCGTACCAAAACTAAGCACTTACCACAATTCCACAAAGAGTGTCACCAAATTATGATGTGAACTTGATTGAGAATCACATACTCACAAAAAAAAAAAAAAAATTCAAATCATAAAAGATGTACTTTTAGGGTTTTTGGGTCTTATTAAAAAAGATGAAACTTTTATTGTTTTTTTTTTTTTGTTAAACAACAAATATTAAGGATATGAATGATTTATTAAATTAGATATTACTCATCTATCTAATAAGGGCAAATTAAGATTCAATCACTATTGTAAAAGAATGAAGGGTTAGACTAAAGAGAATTGATATTTTTTAAGTGTAGTATCAATCCTAAGATTTCGCCACAATCTAATGACAAGATTGATTATGATACACATGGGTTAAGGAAAGTCTCCCAACCTCTAGTTTAATTCAATATTAAGAAAAGTCTATTTGTCAATTACATAGAACCTAGGGCACCATAACTCTACCATGTATCGGCCTTAGAGGTAAACACACTAAGGCATACAAAGATCCATGTACCTATCTATATTCCAAAATTACTATAAAACTTACCAACTCACAATTAATAACTTCAAGCTATCACAACAATGGATTACGAACCACTCAATCTCCATTAATCAAATATAACATCATAATTGAAATAACTATCATAAATAAAAGAATGTAGAACTCAAAATAACATTAAACCCAAAGACCTAGAGTCTTATAGTTTCAACAAGAGTCAACCTATTAGGCACTAATAATAGGAGTCATAGGCGACCCCAACATAACAGAAGTTATATGTACATACAATGAAAAATAAACAAAAGTCCTCAAAAATTCACTCCTAAAACTAAACTTCGAAGTCCCAACTCCATTTTCATAGTAATAGTAGTCTCCCTCATCATGGTAATACAAGCAATCTAACTTGCATCATCTGCATAGACATCATCATATGCCTCATACTCTGAACCTATAACTAAAAAACAACAACCCTTAAAGGGTGAGCCAATGCCTAGTACATAGTATCATGTACATGATACCATGTACATGCGCATGAACACATAAGTAATAAGTTGAACACCTGTGAATAACAATCATAAATGCAACAATCAACCATTTTGATTTTGTCAACATTTTGAGATTTGAGATTACTCATGACCCTTATATATACAATATATAGATACCATTTAAGTATTAGTGTTGGGTCCTCCTTAACACCCGAGTGTTACATAATCATCATAAATCTATAGTTGTCAAAATCGTAATTTTATTCATGCCATTTTACTAATTTACAAGATCTATCCTAAATTTATAGAGGATCACAAAATCGCAATTCTATCCTAAATTTACAGTGTTAGATAATCATCCTAAGTTTCCAAGTTAACTCATATGTAAAATTGTTTTCGTATAGAAACTTACGTTTTTAATCGAGTTTATATGTAAACATGGCAAAAACTTATGCTTTTTAAATGATTTTATCGATTTTATATATTTGAGTTGAATGAGCTAAAAAATAAAAAAATACAACTAAGCTTTTGCAAGTTATTAACTATTAAAGCATTACATCATCTTCTCTATTCTATTTAATTTTTTTTCCTCTTTCTCTTTCTCTTTCTCTTAATCCTCTATTTTATATTTATAGTTTTCTTCTAAATTTCAACTCTAATAGCAAATATTATAAAAAAATCATATATTTCAGTTATTACTATTAATAATTAAAATGAATTGAAATGTTTGATTTCTTCAATTCATTGCTTTTTTAAAGAAAAAAAATAATGGAAAAAGTCTAATTTCGACTTTGTTTATTCTTCTTCTATATACGTTAAATTGTATATTATTAAGAATTTTTTATGGAAAAAAAACTTAATTTTTTCATTTCTTTATTTTTATTATATATTTCAAGTTTTAAATAATTACTATAAATATACACACAATTTTTAAAGCTATTTTATATAAATTATAAAAACTTATGTTTTTACGTTTCGAGTTTACAGACTCTCTTACAATTCTAGATATAATTGTGAGTTTGACAACCTTGTCTAAATCTACCTCAGTTCTTTCAGTGCAAGACTCTATAGGGGATAGCATTGGGCAAAGATCGCTATATACCTCAACAACACAACTTGACCCGAAAAGCGAGTGGTTGAAGTCGAGCATAAGCAACAAAATCAATTAAGTTCAAGTTTAGTTAAATTCAGTTTATATATACTAATCTAACACACACAACCATCAATTAGGTATCCCATACTTGAATCCTCAGTAGTGTTTGACGAGTAACTTGATGTTCTGCAACCTAATACAATACAAAAACAACACCTTAGCCCCTAAACTCAACTTAAAAGCCACCATCCACTCTATAAATTCCTAACCCCTTAACTAGGCTACAAGTCTCTACAAATACCCTCAATCCAATTCTTAAGGACAAAACAAAGTTTGGTTGTTGTTTGATTTAGAATCCTTTTTCTCTCATTTGATGGTGATTTTTCTTTCACAAACAAGAGCATTTTGCGAACTTCATTACATAAATGATTTTTCATTATTCACAAGAATAACACTTGTGCTTTCAAATATTATTCTAGCTATTTAATGTGTCATTTTCTTGGTATTTAATTTTCTCCATTTTTATTATATGTGGGAAAAAAATCCAAATGATTTGATCTATGTTTTACTAAAATCTTTCTTGAAAATGGTAATTATGTTTCAGTTTAGAAAAAAAAAAAATCCTAAACATATATATAAATTTTTTGCTTCCATTTTAGTATACCAATCTAATTAAAACTATGCAAAAGATGAAATTCAAGGAAGTGGTGGAAGTTGGAAAGTACTACCCAATACCCACCTACCCCAACCCAATTCATTTAACCATCTCTTAAATTAAATTATTTTGACTTCTAGATTTCCCACTGAACTTCAAATTTTGACATTTCGAAGTTTCATTAAGGAAGGGAATCTCACTAACTTGAAGCGCAAGGTTTTCTGTTTCAACTTTTTATTTTCCCCCTTAAATCATACTTTACAGAAAGCAAAATAATTAAGTAGCTTTGGACGAACCAAAACCCTAAATAACGAAATGAGATACTTCTATCCGTTATATTGATTTCTAGTGACAAATGCATTGCAGAATTGTATTTGTATATCATATTTTATCATTTTCTCCGTCCCTAGATATTAGGGTTACTTTGGACCCCATATGTGTATAAGGTCCAGAGATTTCCACGAAATCAAATGAAGAATACACGAAAACTATCTATAGTCGGTGAAAAATATCCGAGCATTCTTATTCGAGATAAATTTTATTTATATATCACATTGACCGCTAGTCATATATAAATAGTCCATCTAAATTTTTGAAACATAACTTTACCTTTCTAGAACCAGTTGGAAATTATATAAATAGCTTTTGAACTGTTGTTAGAGTCTAAAATTCTGAAATTATTGCTAGCATGACAATAAATGACAACAGTTTTAAGATTTAATGGCAGTGAGGAAACTATTTATATATTAAAAAAAAAAGGTAGAGATTTGAAGTTATATTTTAAATGTTTAAGAGTTTTAGTATAAAGACGAACTAAACTTGTGCAATAGCTAGTTTTGAACCGTGAACTATCCATTGGGCTCTAAGAGCCTAGGCGATTTAACTATCATAACCTGTAGAATAGGCGGGCCACTGAACTAGTGAGTCGAACCACCCTTAAATTGACGGTTCGACTCAACGGTTCAAAAGCGAGCCAATCCTAAAAATTAATATAATATTGA